>JAULBX010029931.1:0-159585 GCA_032358255.1 Heterotrichella gracilis
GGGGGACGGCCGCCGGCGGGCGGGCTTGGCTGGATGGGGTGGGTCCGGGGTGGGGGGTGGCTGGCGGTGCTGCTTCTGTTGGGGGGTGGGAGGTGGGGGGGTGGGTTGGTGGGTGTTGTATTACAGGGTTTCGTTAGGGTTAAATCTAGGGTACCCTACTGAGCTGCAGCACATGCCACGTCCACGTCAACATCCACAACCCTAAAGCCAACATCCTCAACAACCCTTTCGGTAACAGTGGGTCACTGGAAAGTTAAACCCTAGACCATAACCTCTGTTCAACCCCCAACCTTTTGCACGGGCATGACCTGCCTGGCCAACATCACATCACCATCGACAACCCTGAACCCCAAAAAAGAAACCCTAAACCCTGACCTCACACAAGGGTCCCAACCCCGCACCTTGTTGCGCGCGCATGACCTGCCTGGCCACCTTCACAACTCATAACCGATAACCCTAAACCCTAAACAAGAAACCCTCAACCCCGCACCTTATGCGCGCGCATGACCTGCCGGGCCACCTTGACATTCTCTGCCAGCAGGGGGGCAGTGATGCACATGAGCCACATGTGCCCCTCAACAGGCTCAGCGGGGGTGGCGTGCTTGTCAAGCTCCATCAGGAAGCTGAACAGCCACTCGTCTTGGGGCCGCCGGGGGCGCCTGCGGGGAAGATGTGAGGGGTGGTGGGGTACACTCGACGGGGCATGGAATGACATGCATTGAGTCCACATAACAAGACTGGTTGCTTTATGAAATCACTCCGTGGGGAACGCCACAGGGTGGAGGATGAATCACCACCAGCAAAGCACCGCCCCCCGAAACAGCAGGACAGCCCCAAACTCTGTGGGTTTGGTGGGAACAGTTGAACCTAGCTGACTGTTCACACCACACCCACCTCCAGCCGCAACCACCACAGCCATGCCCCCACACACACCCCCACCACCACACCCTCACCCACCTGCCCACCCTCTTCGAAATCAGGTAGGCCGTCTGTTGCGGCAGCAACATATCCATCAGGCCGTGCCGCCACAGGAGCAGCAAGGAGGGGGCGCCCCCACCATATGCCAGCAGGGCATTCACTTCCATCACCAGCCGGCCCTGGGGACATATAAAAGAACAACATGAACAAAATGCAATTGACCGATGAAATATAAATGATTGGATTTAACATATGCATGACCAAATTGACGCATGGTGTTTAACATGTACTAGCATTTGGCCCGCGCAGTGCACAATATACACAGCATTTTGAACTGAGCTGCACATCGCAAGTGGAGTACCTGCCACATGCGAGGACGCGGTACCATGTGCGGGATGGATGTGCTGCAACACATGTGCAGTATAGCACACTTGCAGTACAGCACATTTGCAGTGCACGCCTGGTAGGGTGCAACCTCACTCACCGGCGGCAGGTCCAATATGCATGGCGCCATCTCGCGTATGGCCTGTACCGTCACCGACTCCAGCCGTAGGCCTGCGGTGCCACACACACAGAGATCGGCAAAACCGTAGACCCTAGCTTGGGAAGAACTTAGACCCTAAATACACCAATATATTGGTGAACCCCAGTCCCCCGACCACATACCTAGCATTGTGTGAAACACATAGCGTAAGTGAGTCCAACAAGTGCGCCCCAAATGCGATATTGCCAGTGTAGCAGCCAGCACACCCAGTTTGCTGGAGACCCATTCCCACTACACCCCAACATTCCACCTGTCCGCACAATGAAATGCACCAGCCAGTCGCAATCTCTCCCCCTCCCCCATTCCCTCCACCCCCGCCGCGCACCTGTCCGCCCCGCAAACCGCAGCGCGCGCAGGATCCTGGCGGGGTCCTCAGCAAAAGCATCCTTGGGGTTGCGCACCGAGCGCAGCACCACATTCGCAATGTCCTTCATCCCGTCCACATAGTCGTAGATGACCCTGCTCCAGGGATCGTACAGCAGGGCATTGGCGGTGAAGTCGCGGCGCAGCGCGTTGGCACGCCGGGCAGTGCTCCACAGCACGTCTACGTGCTTCTGCAAGATATATTATAATAAGAACATATGATATTTTAGCCGAAAAATAATAATAATGGAATTTTGGTGTACGTTTTACTCTGCCTGTCCTCCTGCGTCCAGACACTGCTCCTCTACGCTGTCTCCACTCTGCAATCTTTGTTTGCTACTGAACAGCACTCCCACTCGACAGCACCCACCACCACCACCACCACCACCACCACCACCACCACCACCACCACCCGCCTGCCCCCGCTATGCCTCACCTGCCGCGCCATGTGTGCCGCATCCAGCACCCCCCACGGCAGCTCATGGCTGTACCCTCTAGGGTCTGTGTGGGAGGTGCTGAAGGATGAGACCTCAATCAGCGCCCCGTCCTGGTGCACGTGAGCAACCTGGAACTTGCCAACCAGGAAACAGCGCTTGAACAGCTTTTTGACCTGCGGAGGGGGATAGTGGGTGGGTGGGTGGATGGGCGGAATGATGAGGCAGGCCATGCAAGGTGTGGCCATGATATGGTGTGGGCATCTAGGCCAATTTGAGACATGTGTCCCAAGCAGGTCATGCAAAGGGAGCCCTGCATGTGCAAACCCATCTGCATCCAAAGTACATGTCATTGCATTTTCCCTTTGTTGCCGGCAATAGCATGATCAGTGTGCTTGCAGGATGTAGGTCCACTGACTTTGGAGATTTGTGATGTTCAATCCAGTAGAGGTGCAGCTAAGCAAGGTAATAGCTGAATCCTAAACCCTAAACCCTAAAGGGCGCCCAATTGTTTGCAGTATGCTGGGTCACCCCATTCCAGTGGAGGTGCATGCTGAGCAAGGTATTGGCTAACCCATAAACCCTAAACCCTAAAGAGCCAAGGCAAATCACCCCGTTGGCTGCTTACCTGCTTGAGGTCACAGGTGGCCAAGATATCGTAGTCCTTGATTGGCCGTTGCAGCAGGATGTCTCGCACGGTGCCGCCCACAATGTACGCATGGCTGCCTGTGCCAACCCAGGGATGCGGGTCAGCATCACAACGGCATTGGGTAAATTTCATAAATCCACAATATTAATCCCATGGCGATGGTGATGGTTTGTACTTTCATTATCCCCATCCCACAAATCAGGATGAATAAGGGCGTGGCGACGGGGCTGCGTAGGTATTGCGGTACGCCCAATACCCTACCCTGATTGCGGCTGACCCTAACCCTAAACCCTACCTGCCGCGCGAAGTTTGTTGAGCACCGCCCACACCGGCTTGGTGATGTGGTGGTCACGTATGCTATGGGAGTTGTCCTCATACAGGCTGGCTGAGGTGCTGGGCAGGGGTGCCTCTGCTGCCTCCCTGGCAGTGCGGCCCCGGGCCTTGGAAGGGGAGGTGGGGCTGGTGCGGGTGCGGGTGCGCTTGTGGGTGGCTTCTGGGGCAGCGGGCGCCAGGGCTTGGAAGGGGTGGTAGTGCAAGGGGTTGAGGTCTGGGAGGGGTGGGAGTTCGACCTCCAGTGCCTGTGCGGAGGCTGCACGCCGCTGTGCCGCTGGCTCACATGCATGCATATGGCTCAGCTGCAGCAGCCTGCCGGGCAGCTTGAGCGACCTCCACATGCTGAAAACGGCTGCAATACCGCTTTCCTTGCCCTCTCAAGTCATACTGCTGCTGCGGCGCCGATACGACCAGGTATTCGGGGCAAGGTGTATATAAGTACTACTGGGCGGCCTTGCAATAGCAACGTCTCAGTGGCCCAGACTCACAGATGCTTGGTGCCACTTGAGCGTCAAAAGTGCAATCAATAGCTTCTCTTATCCGAGCACTTGGCTGCGCAGGCTTACTTCCACCTCCGGTGCCCATGCTTGCGCACAAGTGGCAGTGCATGCATGCACATGTGTGGGGATCCGCGCTCCCTGCGTCGTCAATAGATACGCCTTTGTTGCTATTTAACACAGTGCCACTAGCCAGTGCTGTCGATAAGGCTATGGAACGTATTGGCATCGCTGTTAGAGGCTGCGGAGAGTTAATTCAATTGATTTATAAATATTGTGGTCAGCCTCCCCGTGGCAGTGATATCCATCACTCCAATGTGGGCGCGCAGCCACAAACCTGGCTGTCGTAGCAAGGTCTAGGCCACCCTATAAACTGACCAACGCACCCCAGGAAAGCGTACCTCATCGCCGTACTGGCTAGTCAAGGTGGTGCTCTGTCGAGTGTGCGTTTGGAGCCTTCAAGATGGCTGCCCTGCAAGCCACGGCTGCCTTTGGGGCTCACACAGCGCCCAGGCAGAGCAATGCACGTTCCACTTCTCAGGTGGCAGCTCTGTCATTCCGCTCCTCCCTCCGCACCGGGGCCGTGAAGGCGTTTGCACCCGCTGCACGGACCCAGCACAGCACACGGGTCATGGCCACCTCCACCATGGTTCAGACAGCAACCGGTGTCAGCGCCCAGACCAAGATTCGGATTAAGCTCAAGGCCTATGACGTGGAGCTGCTCAAGGAATCTGTGACCGAGATTATCAGCGCAGCCACCTCCACTGGAGCCACCGTGGCGGGCCCAGTGCCGCTGCCCCTGCGCATCAGGCGGTACTGTGTGCTGCGGTCACCCCATGTCAACAAGGACTCCCGCGAGGCGTTCGAGATACGGACACACTCCCGCTTGTTGGACATCAAGAACCCCTCAGCACAGACAATCGACAAGCTCATGCAGCTTGACCTACCAGCTGGCGTGGATGTGGAAGTGAAGCTGTAGAGTGGCCCTTCCCCAGCATGGCAACAGCAGTGAGGGTGCGGTGGGAACCACCAGCAAGGGCAGCAAGGGCAGCAAAGGGTTTTTGTGGGTGCTTCCTGGACGCTAACTGGCATGCTTTCCAGCTTCATGCCACTCAATTGGACAGACTGCTTGTGTATGAGATGGCTTTTGCTTTCATTGGTGGCAAGCTTGGCCAGTGCAGTGTTTTAACTGGCTAGGTTCACCTCGTGGGTTTCATTCAGTGGACTATGGTGGCGCAACTGAAGGGAATTTTGGCTTTCCTTGGTTACACACGCTTGCTGTGTGCTGGTTTTGTTTCTGGGTGGACACGGCGATTTGGGTGTTGCCTACTGTTTGTGCGCTGCACAACAACTTGTAACTATATCACTCACTCGCCATAACCAGCTCATCTTCAGAACCATGGTCATATTATGTGCCACATGTGGACTCTCGGCATGGGTGCTCAACAACAGCCCGGTTTGCTTTGAGCAAGGGTGGCGTATGCAACCACCAGCGTCCCACATAATTATGCATTCTTTCACATCCTGTAGCATGCACTGCTTGACCCTACGCGTGTGGGGTTGACAAGTACAAAAGTGTAGGTTTGTAACGGGTGTTAGTGGCGCTACGAGACCCACCCCTGCACAGGCACCAGGTACTGCGGCGCCCCAACTGTACTAGGAGGGGTGGGTGCTGCACTGGTTACTCTTTGCAGGTCTCTTACTGCGGCCAAGGCTGTGTTTGAGCAGCTTGTGCAAATATCACCGCCTTTTTGCACATATGAAGTACAGGCATCGCTTTGCAAAGTGCACCAGAATGAGCGCAACTTGCAGCCACTTGGTGTCACCTTGTGCGTAAAATAGTGCACATAATTGCACCTTTTACCGACCGTGGCTGAGCCACTGTGTAATACACACAGTAATAACGGTCACAATAGCAGCTGCACAGTGTGCGGGCTGCCATGGCGACCACGACAGCCCACTGTGCATCCACATGTTCCCTGGCTAGTTTCCGGTGCCCACTTGGCATTCCCTTTCATTTCTACTACTGCACATCCGTGGTTTAAAGTCACTGCCCATGGGTGAATTGCCATGTATATTTGTGGCATAGGAGCCAAGGTGCCCAGTCTTGGGGTAAGAGCTGAGCCCTTGCCAAGTTAGTAACCAAACTTTGCGCAACAAGTCACTTGTTGACAAAGTTTGTCAACCTGGTGATTATCAAAACCCTCGCGAGGGTTCTGGTTGTTAATGACACGTGGCGCCATCTGCGTGACCTTCTCTGCCACGCGGAGGCATCACAATGGTGCCAGCTAAGCACGCACGTGCATATTCTACCACAAGATAGCCCGCCGCCAACTCCCGCACGCACCACACGAAACAAACGGCAGGGCACCTTCCAGACTGTTCCCGGCCCATCTACTTTCTTCACGACCCGCTGCCGCAACCACACAAGAGCAGTCTTTTGCTCGCCAGCCTCACCTTTTGCAACCTTTACATATACTCGAGCTTGCTGTGCACCACCACATAGTTTGCAGTAATACACATACAGCTACCGACGATCGTCTCCTATCAAAGCATCGCAGCCACTTTGTGAGTGAAGCTAGCTTGGAACGTTACAATGGCACCAACCCTACAGATGCAGTCCGCCCGCCTGGGTGGCCGTGTGGGCATCAGCGCCCGCCCACACTTGAATGGCACCTCTATCCGTTCTAAGCTGGCGAGGCGTGTGGGTGCCACCCCCAGCCAGATGCCAGGGCTGAACATCCGCTGCGAAAAGGTACGGCTTCCCTTGCTTTGCAGTGCTGAAGGCTCACGGTTTCTCTGTATATACGCCATGCTTGACTGTTGTGGGTGCTTTGGGTCTGGTTGGCTGGTGCTAGTCTGATGGTTCGACTGGTGTGTGTGCAGGTGGTGGGCATCGACTTGGGGACAACCAACTCTGCCGTGGCAGCTATGGAGGGTGGCAAGCCCACTATTGTGACAAACGCAGAGGGTGGGCGCACCACTCCCTCCGTGGTGGCCTACTCTAAGACCGGAGATCGCCTCATCGGCCAGGTATGTGTGGCTAGTTTTACCCATAAATGGTTTGTGGTTTTACCCATATGGTCCTCCTCCTTGTTTTGCAGCAGCTGTTTTTGGCTCACAAGCGACAAGAAAGTACTTTTCTTACCGTTGTCGAAGCACTGTATAAACTAGTTTTGTTGCTTGACGTCGTCTGTCGCACACACACCTGCTAAACTGGGCACCTAGAGGACCCGTGCTTCTATTCTTTCTTGGATATGCACAGTGGTTGCAACCTTCACCATTACCATAGTTGTTGTAGTGTGCTTCATACTGACCAGGTCTGTTTGCTCTGCTGCAGATTGCCAAGCGCCAGGCTGTTGTCAACCCAGAGAACACCTTTTTCTCTGTGAAGCGCTTCATTGGCAGGAAGATGAACGAAGTGAACGAGGAGCTGAAGCAGGTCCCATACAAGGTAAGCTGCCTGCACTCAACAAGGTTGTCCTGTGCACATAGTGCTGCACTTTGGAAACATACACAGCATTTGGTGAATGCATGTAGGGGACAGGCAGCACACTCACTTCCACAGCTGCCACACCTACCTGTGCCCACCAGTCCAGCAACGCTGTTCCTGTTTACCTGTTTAGTAGGCTAGTCTGTGCAGTTGTGTATTCTGCACCTGATATACACCCACCCTTTTCTGACACCCCTCCCTTGTCCCCACCAGGTGGTCCAGGACGGCATGGGCAACGTGAAGATCGTGTGCCCCAACGCCAGCAAGGAGTTTGCGCCCGAGGAGATCTCCGCCCAGGTGCTGCAGAAGCTGGTGGAGGACGCAGGCAAGTTCCTGGGCGACAAGGTGCAGAAGGCAGTCATCACTGTCCCCGCCTACTTCAACGACAGCCAGCGCCAGGCCACCAAGGATGCAGGCAAGATTGCGGGGCTGGACGTGCTGCGCATCATCAACGAGCCCACCGCCGCCTCCCTGGCGTACGGCATTGACAAGAAGGCCAACGAGACCATCCTGGTGTTTGACCTGGGCGGCGGCACCTTTGACGTGTCTGTGCTGGAGGTGAGTTTTGCCATGCATCACCATTTTTTGCATGTTTGCTTTTGGTGATGCATTTCTGGTGACAGATGGCATTGTGTGCTGCTAGTGAGGAGGCTTTTTACAGTGCCTTGGCTAATAATGCTTGGACCATTGGCTTATCCGGCTGTATGCTGTACGCTTGTCTCCATCTTGTGTATTTTGCACCACACCCGCCCTCTACTGACCCCCCTTTCCCTCCTCCTCTCCAGGTGGGCGATGGCGTGTTTGAGGTGCTGTCCACCTCCGGTGACACCCACCTGGGCGGCGACGACTTTGACAAGCTCATTGTGGACTGGCTGGCCGACGACTTCCAGAAGACCGAGGGCATCGACTTGCGCAAGGACCGCCAGGCCCTGCAGCGCCTCACCGAGGCGGCTGAGAAGGCCAAGATCGAGCTCTCATCCACCACCAACAGCAACATCTCCCTGCCCTTCATCACCGCCACCGCCGACGGGCCCAAGCACATTGACGCGATGCTGACGAGGGCCAAGTTTGAGCAGCTGGCCAACAAGATGCTGGACCGGCTGCAGATCCCTGTGAAGAACGCGCTGCGCGACGCAAAGCTGGATGTGTCGCAGCTGGATGAGGTCATCCTGGTGGGCGGGTCCACCCGCATCCCCTCAGTGGTGGAGCTGGTCAAGAAGCTGGCAGGTGGGTGACGGGGTTTGGATGTAGCTGATTGAGTGCGGCTCATGCAAGGATCCTATGCTGTTTATTAGTGCATTAGGTTAGGGTGTGCATGCGTGGGTGAAATCATGCTGCAAGCATGGTGCGCTGGCAGTGTTTAAGCCAGCACGCGTTGTAGCTGCTTATATTCTGTTTGCAATTGCTTGCATGCAGCGACTGCAGTACCTCCAGGCACATGCACATTGCAAGCGCCTGCATGCCATGCCCCACCCTTTCCCTCCCCTCTCAAAACCCTAACCATGCCCCTCCCCCCTCTCCCCTGCAGGCAAGGAGCCCAACGTGACTGTGAACCCCGATGAGGTGGTGGCCCTGGGCGCAGCAGTGCAGGCCGGCGTGCTGGCTGGCGAGGTGTCCGACATCGTCCTGCTGGATGTCACCCCCCTGTCCCTGGGGATTGAGACCCTGGGCGGCGTCATGACCAAGCTCATCACCCGCAACACCACCCTGCCCACCTCCAAGAGCGAGGTGTTCTCCACCGCCGCCGACGGCCAGAGCTCTGTTGAGGTCAACGTGCTGCAGGGCGAGCGCGAGTTTGTGCGCGACAACAAGTCCCTGGGCACCTTCCGGTTGGACGGCATCCCCCCCGCGCCCCGCGGCGTGCCACAGGTGGAGGTCAAGTTTGACATTGACGCCAACGGCATCCTCAGCGTGACCGCGACCGACAAGGGCACCGGGCGCAAGCAGGACATCAAGATCACCGGCGCCTCCACCCTGTCTGGGGACGAGGTCGACCGCATGGTCCAGGACGCTGAGAAGTTTGCTGAGGAGGACCGCAAGCGCCGCGAGGAGGTGGACACCAAGAACCAGGCGGACAGCATCGTCTACCAAACAGAGAAGCAGGTGAAGGAGCTCGGGGACAAGGTGCCCGCTGAGATCAAGGGCAAGGTGGAGGCCAAGCTGGCTGAGCTGAAGGAGGCTATTGCCAAGGATGACGTGGCGGAGATGAAGGCCAAGATCGACCAGCTGCAAACAGAGGTGTTGGCCATGGGCCAGTCCATGTACAGCCAGCCACAGCCGGGCGCGGAGGGCGCTGGCCCAGAGGGCGCCGCACCAGGGGCGGGCGACAAGAAGGACGACGACAGCGTGGTGGATGCTGAGTTCACAGACTCAAAGTAAGCAAGGGGGAGTGCGTGGGATGAGAGCGTGTGAGGGTGGTGACGTGGGGCAGCCGGGGGTTTTAGATGCAGATGGGTGTCAGCGCAAGGCGCTGTGCGTGTGCAGTGGCGGAGCGTGGCGCGTGTTCTAGTGCAGCAACACGTGTGGCTTGCGCCAGGTTGATGCACCTGAGTGGCCAGGGAGGGCTGGTGCAGCAGGCGGTGTTTTTCAGCCTAGTGTGCCTGGGCTTCTCTGTGTGTTTTCCACTAGGGAGTTTTGCAGCTAGTAGTTGACATTTTACCAGGGCGTGTGCCCCTGTTGGCGCAAACACTGTGCCAATATGCAGCTTGTTGTTTGTTAGGCAGGCTTGGCTTGGACACCCGTTACTTTCGTTGGCAGTTTGCAGCTTGCAACAAACCGCAGCAGTTTGGACTCTTGATTCAAACCGTATATATGGCCTGTTTATACCCTGGTATTCATATCTGAACTAGGATAAATTTGTAACAAAACTAACTTTGCACAATACCTTTGGCCAGCGCATGTGCAGTTGTGCCTCCATTCGGGCCCTTGGCAATTGCATGGCAAACGGCATGCCTGAAAGTGGTGCATGCAACCAGCTCGTCCTACTAACGCTGAGTCGCTGGCTGGGACGTGCACTCGCACAGAAGCGGTTTGCCCAGTGGCTATGTACCTGCGGGGACACTGTTATGTGCCTTGCCACACTACCAGGGCCCTCTCTCATTGGGCCCCAACAAGTTGCAAATTAGGTGGTTTACACTGTGAGCTAGAAAGACTCGAGAAGCCCAGGGTGTTTGGGTGTCGGTCAACCATTGGAGAGGTGTGTTGGGGAGCCTGTCACCCATCGGAGGTGCCTGTCAACCACCAGAAATGCCAGGAGCCTCTTGGTGGCAATGCCTGGTCCCGGTGGGTTGCAGGTTGAGAACTCATATCCCACCTCAGAGTCAGCACCTGTGGTAACGGCAAGGGCTTTGGAGCAGCAACAATGGGACAACGTGAAAATACATTAATGTGGTTGGCGGGAAGAACCGGGCCCAGGTACCGCCGCCGGTGGCCTTCAATCCTGCTGGTGTACTGTTGTTGTGGGGTATGTAGCAGGTGGGCTGCTTTTTTCTTTCGATAGTTCACAAGTCATACTGCTCAGGTCATTGGTTGTGTCACCGTTGTCAGTTTTCCGCTTTGTCGACACAAAGGCATCTTTCGTTATCACCTTTGTTACCTGTGCGTTGTGCCCCTGCAAATTTCCGCACTACAGTTTGGGCGTTGCTACTCGACAGCAGGTTATTTCAATCAACATATGCAACCGGTGCACACACTCTTTTGAGGTATAACTGAGCATAGCGGACGGCAGCATCACCAGCAATAACCACTCTTAGTTCCGAACCCCTCTCGACTAAGATGTTCAAAAAGTTTACGAAAGAAGATTTTGGAGGGCAAACGCAAGTCAAAGCATCCGTGGGGCGCAGCATACGAGGTACGTTACATTGATGTATATGCATGCATATGCGTACAATACATGCATGCATCGGCCAATGTGCCCACCCAGCAAGCTTGCTGACACAGGCGCTGACTACCCACTACTTATAATACCATTATCATATGCTGCTGCAGCCAAGATATGCGAGCAATTCCCTTACGTTGAGAACACTGGTCTGATTGATGTCTTGATACCCAAGAAGGAGACCATGATCCTCATGAAATGGTACGACTCCTGGATGCCTCTGCCCTGTATTGCGTTCAATGGATGCTGCCATGCGTATGGTATGAACTGTATCTGCACGCATGACCACCAGGCCAGGATCTTTCTTTCATGGCTGTGAACGCATGAACAGAAACAAATAGGCTGTGCTTATGTTTGCCTTGCCTGACCCCCGTCTCCTGCTACAGCCCTGAGCGTGTGCAGCTACTTGTGATCAACAACGTGCCGCTCTTCTTCTCACAACGCGACGGCGTCTGGTTCCCCACCCTGCGGCTGTTGCACCAATACCCGGACATGATGCGGCGCCTGCGCTGCGACGTGGGCGCCATCAAGTTTGTGCTGTCAGGGGCAAACATCATGTGCCCAGGGTTGACGTCGCCGGGCGCAACGATACATGACGAGGTGCGGAGGGATGCTGCATTGTTATATGGGGGTTGCATGGTTGTCAAGCACAGTTTGCCCGCGGCATTGCAAACGGTTTATAGTAACTGGCGCTGTGTGTCGATACGGGTGCATGTTGACTCAGCAAATGGTTGTGTAGCCCATGGATGACCAGGCCAGGCAAGGACATGCGAGTCACAATGATGCAAGAGCCTGCACATGCCACAGTGATTTAAAAGCTTGCACATGCCACAATGATTTGAGAGCCTGCACTTGCCAAAAGCAATTTGCTCTGCATGGACAACAGGGCAGACATATCATACAGAAGATTAAATTTGCCCTCACCGCATGCCAAGTGCATTCACCTATTTCCATGAATGGCAATTTAGTACGCTGCGCGCCCAATGGCAGTTTGCCAGATTGTCCACCCGCACAGCGCCGCATGACACTATGTGTGGGCATGCAGGTCGATGCCATGACTGCGGTAGCCATCTACGGGGAGGGCAAGGAGCACGCCATGGCCCTGGGTCTCACTCAGATGTCCACCCAGGACATGCGCGAGATCAACAAGGGCATCGGGGTGGAGAACGTGCACCAGCTGAATGACGGGCTATGGAAGATGCCTGTCATCGATTGAGGCGAAGGGAAGGCGCATTTGCCAGTGATGCCATCGATGGCATCTGTGGGGGCGCCAGCACAGCAGCGCGTGTTGAGCTTTAATGTTCACCGCCAGCGCTTCAATCGTACCTCTTGGTCAAGGTTCTGCTGTGACAGCCCCAATGGACTACGGTATTAGTTGTTGGCGCATTTCAGCTGCCAGTCATATCCAGGTTCACAATGGACGCTTGCCACCCCAGCTGATTGCAGACTGCCATGCAACACAACTTATACAATTTTGCACAGCAATCTATGAGCAGAGCATGGTATACAGGCCCAGGTACAATGTATCCAGTGTACCTGGCAGGTTGCTGCGAGTGTTTTCCCTGAGCAGCAGGTACATTTCTGTCAGCATGGGAGGCTGTTGGGTTTGGATCAAGACTGGCTGAGCTTGTGCAGCTGGGGCAAATTGCAAGCCTTTATGTTCAGCAGTGTTTATATGCAACTGGGGAGCGCTGAGGACCTGCACTGGGTGGTGATGCGGGGAAGCTTGCACGTTGATATTCTGGCCATCTGTGCATTATGAGAGCTGACAGTAGTGTCTGTATTAGCACTCTGCCAGACTAGTACTCCGAGCCAGCAGCTACAGGGAAATTAAATGCCTAGTGCTGTAACAGTACTCTGAGCCAGCAGCTGCTGGGAAACTTTAATGCCTTGACAAGTACAATGTACTGTAACAGTACTGTTCAGGAGCCAGCTGGGTCCTGGACTTAGCCGCCAGGCAGTGCCAGCGCGGCGCCTCAATAATATACTACGCGGCTACACCGTGTGCCGAGGCAGTGCTGCAGTGGCGATGCGGGGTCCCCAAGCACCGTCTGATTCGGTGAATCGTCATGATTTGCACATCGTGCATGATGCTCCTATGTCGCGTAGCATTGCGACGGTAGCTGTGCAATTATGTCCGAGTCAGTGGTTATATCAAATGCTAGGCGGGCCTCAGCCTACGGTAGCGGTAGTAATTGTCCAAAGGGCCTAACACACGCTGGCTGTCAGCATAAACATGTGAGAAAAACACACTGGTATGTACCCCGAGTACGTTCTGTTGCATGAATGCATAGCAAAATGCAAGACTACATCAGTATTCATGGTTGCAATTCAATTGGCAAGGAATTGCAGCACCAACTTGGTGCCCGAAAGTTTTTCCACGCTCAGCACATTACTGCAGAAATGCAAAGGTTGCAAAATGCAATGTTGGGCTGAAAACAAACTGCAGTGTAATTATGCAGATTGCTTGATAACACCCGCGCAAGCTGTGGCATGTGACCAGTTGGCCCTGAATGACAGCAAACAGTGCCCACTCAATATACCAACCCCACAAGGGCATATGCTGCAGCAGTGGCATGCAGGAGTATGTTGTATATGCGCATGCCTCCTGTACTATCGGGTCTCATGCCTATCCTGGTGGCATCCATTGCGTAGAGCTAAGCCCTTCCTAATACCCTAGACCACAGCCCTGTTAGCACAAGACCTAAAGATGGGTGCTGGCTTCCGGTGCTGGTAATCAGCCAACCAGTGCCGCGTTTTACCATCGTGTGTGTGTAATGAAACCCTTCCCCCCCCCCACCTCCCCCCAAAGCCGCTACTGTTCAGCACAGATCAAGGCCTCCCAATGTGCTCCTGCCCACCAGGTGCACCTAATGGCTGTGACCTCCGATGAACGGTACATCCAATCCCCACCCGGACAACAGAATGACAATGCCCAACCCGATAGCCACTGCTGATGCTGCCCCTGCCAACTTTGTTGCTGCCCCCTCGCTTTGCTTCTGCAGTTTTTGCGTGGTTGCGCCTGCATGCATGACAGGATCCACCCATCAGCAACCACATGAAGGCATCAACAGGCAGGACACCCAGTGCAAAGGTTTCAAAGCATTGACCAGAGTACAGCCAGCCATGCGTGCTCCAGGTATACAGAATCTGCCTAAAAGTGGCCACACATCATGCAATCCTGTCTTTGATGCCGCGCTGACCATGCCGCTGTGGTATGCTGCGGACTTCACTTTTAATGTATTTTGAGCTGCTCAACCACAGTGAGCTAAATGACAGAGAAACAGCATAATAATGAAAAGCCCGCCGCGGTCCATGGACCTTGATATGCCATACGCCGCATCAAAGACAGGGTGCTCCGGATTCAAAGCCTTTGTTTGTCATTTACAATTGGTGTGCGTTAACCCATCTGGGTTGTGGCATGACCCATCCTGACCCGCCCTTCCCGCCCTTACCAATGAAGGCTGTGTAGCTCCCCATGGCAGTGACAGTCCCTAGCACAAACATGATGATGTAGGCTGCTGCCGCCAGTTTGGTGGGCAGTGCCAGCGCAGGGATGATGAGGAACAGGCTGTCGGGCTGGAGGCCATACACAATGCCCGTGGCAAAGGTCGCCAGCCCAAAGTGCTTTGCGTCCTCCTTCGTCACTGCGCCTCCGCCTGCGCATGGCAATATTTCAAACACATGGTATCCACGAAAATTGCCTACATGAATTACTGTTGGCAGAGGGGAAACCATATCAGATTGGCCATTCTTGATGCAGGGTCAATGCAGCAGCAGTGCCACTAGTAGAGCAGCTGTCGTGTTTCCTGGGTGAACCCTAAACCCTAAACCAGCGAACCCACCTGACAGGGCGAGGTCTCCCTCTGGCGCATGGTGCTGCTCAAAGAAGGTCTCGTAGATGCCGTATGCACCGATGGCCACCAGCGTCAGCCCCACGGTGGTGCCCCCAAACTTTGTGAGCGCGGGTACCAGCTGCTCAAACCTGTCCTTGAGGACCACCATCAGCAGGCCCAGGAACAGCTGCCCGGTGCTGTGCCCAAAGCCCCACAGCGCACCCAGCAGCGTGGCTTTCAGCTGGCTCCTGCCGATTGTCAAGGGCGTCAGGGCCTGCACAAACAAAACATTGGTTGGCGGGGCAAGGAGCATTGCAATGGCAGCCAGAGTGTGCACCCAATTTACTCCAAGTTGTGGGCTTCAGCACATATGCAGTATTTTTACAGGCTGTGCACTCCTACCGCTAAATGGTCTGCCCCAGCCAGGGTGTGTAGGAACCCAGCTGCAAGCCCTGCCCAGGCGCTCCTTGCCGCAACCCTCATACCTGTGCACACAATTGACTCGGTTTGAGAGGTTGTGAACACTTCCAGTGTCATGGGTAATTGCTTGCATGTTCCACTTTTAACAATGCAGAGGCGTTGTGCAAGCAATACCTTCCTGCGCCCCAACGCCTGCAGCAGCTGTGATGGTCAGAAATGGGGAGGTGATGTTCAAGCTGGACGCCAGTGCCACCCATCCAGCGCAAGCCACAGCGCAATAGGCTGCCGCCTTGAGCTTTTGTTGCAAGCTGGGTGGCGATGGGAGGTAGGGAGTGGCTGCCTGGGCTGCCTGGCATGTGACCACACTGAGGTGCCTGCCTGTGCGAGTCAGGCTAAAAGTGCTAGGTGAGGCAGGGCAGAACTGACGCGATGCGGTGGTGTGGGGTACTGCTGAAAGCCTGGGTAGTGATTTCAAACCAGCAAGTCGTTGCTGTGCCAAGGCAGGCACGCAGCGTGAGCCAACTGCGCCCCTGTGCATGGTATTGGCGAGAGGCACACCACCCCCCATGTTGCACACGGAACGTTCTACCTCATTCCCGGGCTAGGCGGGCGTCTCAGAGGGGCAAAGCAACTGGTGAATACTAGTGTTACATGGGTAGCAGAGGCTTTGCAACGTATGACACAATGGTGGGTGCATTAGTCGTTTGAAGTTGACTATGTAGCGCAGCCACCAGATAGATAAGGGAGCCTGGGGAGCACACGCCTGGCACAAGCGGGGATGGCACTGTGGAACCCTAAATTAGGGTTTTCAGGGCAAGGGGCATCACCTTGACCCCGCACCTTGACAGGCACATCCTGCCTTTCACACAGTATGCAGTCTCTATGCAGGGTAAGCACTTAACAAATCAGTCACCGAGAATATTAATACCAACCGACAAGCCAACTTACAACGCAAAACAGGGCTAGAAAGGAAGGAAACCCAACGTCATTTGCACGAATAAGGCAGCATATTATGCAACAATAGCTCCCACGAAAATCCAGTCAGAGACCCATCATGCAGGTACACCAACAGTGTCACCCACGCATTCAGAATCTGTCTGTCATTCTAGCCTAGGGCACATGTATTGTGCACACAGTAGCTACTCCGCAGGATAACTTTACTGCAACCTACCATGTAGACGCTCAAGTATCTAATAGTAGTCTACAGCTCAAATGATGAAAAATATCGACGGCAGGAGGGGCCCACAACGCTAATTGCCAACCTCCATAGAAAACTGCTGCCGGAGCTTAGCATACATACCAAATCTCAAACGTGCACAGCTGTCCTGTGCCACAAAAATTGCTGCGCGGGGCGCCTGGTAAAGGAAACAGATACATACTAATAATCCGCATCTCAACCCTATAAAGTGCTAATTTTCAAGAATTGCATATGCCAAGGATGGCTAGGCAGGCACACACGTCGTCGAAAAAGATGAAGGATGCCACAGTGCTGTTGGCAGCACATCCCCTGGACCTCAGTCACTACTACTAAGTAGGCCAGGACCCGCGACCACTAAAGAATCTCGAAACCCTGTCAGTTTGCACTTCAAGTGTGCGTCATCCAATCAAATCGAATGTTCGACAGCAACTTGCTGCTCCAGCAAAATCAAACGCTGTGCCCCAGTGCCACTCCACCAATCAAACGCTGGGCCAGTGGGGGTCATCTGGCCAGCTGTCATAAGACTGCGCAAGTCCCGCAACGGTCGGCAGACGCACAATCTGCACGCATGCTATTGATGCAATCCTGCAATGCTAAACAACTGCACTAGTGAGCTCTCAATGCAAAACCAGACTGTATGTGGGCCCTTACTACACTACAGCAACCGCTCCAGCGCTACCCAATGTTGCCCATTCCCACAGCAACCGCTCCAGTGCTACCCAACGTTGCCCATCCCCTCGCCTTAGCTGCTGACTGCCTTGCATCCCGTCGTCAGCGGCAGCCCTTCCGGCGACACCCGCTCAAACGCAAAGTCAAAGGTATCGGGCATGCCCACATGGTCAAAATCGTCAAACTCCGCTGTCCAGTTGAAGGGCGGCTGGTTCTGCGTGGTCGGCCCGTTGATGATCTCAGCATGCAATTTCATCGCCATGCTGTAGCTTGTCACCTTGGTATCCATGCACCCCTTGGGCACTGGGTGCACAGGGTCCAAATCCCCTCGCCCACACACAGCCCCAAGAGGGCTGCTCAAGGAGTACTGCACAGCACACATCAGATCTACGTTTAACCACATGAAAGGTTTGCAACGCAGTGCAAAGCTGCACCCATGTGCAGACAGCATAACAAACCCCAACTCCATATGCGCACGGTCTGATTTTCTGCATTCTGTACGACACCATGCAGCGTCAAGTGTCCTTCTTGCCGCACATAATTGCACAGACCCGTGGCAAGCCACTCACCGGGTCGTGCTCCCACCCGTTGTAGCGCATGACCTTCTTGAAGTCCTCCAGCGAGGTCACATCCCCTTGGTCCCGGCGGAAAATCTTGGCGCGTGGCGACACCTGGTAGCTCAGCCAACTGGTGGCCTCAACAAACTGGGGGCCTCGGTCCCGCTGGCGCTGCGCAAAGTCGGGGTAGCCGGACTTGTTGTAGATGTCTGGGAAGTAGGCCACGTTGTATGAGGGCCAGTAGCCGCGCCCCAAGGTGTCTGTCATGTCCCCAGAGGCCACCTGGCCGGGGATTTGCTCCACCACCCACAGGAGGTCGGACATCAGCTCCTGCTTGGGAGGGGAATAATGGTGAGTGAGAGACAGCTTAGATGCTGTGGCAAAAGTAGAGGGGCCAGTGGCAACCCTGGCGTGACGTGGGACCATGGCGTGCATTGCTGCCAACCACATGCAGATGGACCCATCAAGCTTGCTGTCGCCTTTTGACCCGCACACAAAGCACACTCACAATGGTTTCCAGCATGTCTCCGACACAATTTCTACTCATTATCCTTTACTAATGCGATTACCTCCATATTTTACATATTTTAAAAAAAAAATGAATGACGTGAACCCCCGCCCCAAAACAAAATGCAATTACTTGTTAATGACCGCCCACGAACCCTTACAAGACCAGGGCCCAGGCTGCCTCACCTGGTGGGGCTTGAACCTCTTGAGATCAATGATGATGTACTGGTTGTTGTAGGTCCCTGAGTTGTACTCCGCCATGGCGCTCGCCCACTGGCCACCGCTGTCCGACAGGAAGTTGGCCACCCGCACCCGGTGCCAGCTCAGCAGCGACTGGGGCGTGAGCTGGCGGTACAGGGAGAAGTCGAAGATCTTGTTGGTTGTCTGCAGCACCACCAGGTGGTTGTCCATGATGTAGAAGTCATCGTCCGACACCAGCTCGCCATAGTAGCTGGAGAAGGACATGCGGTGCACCTTGATGCTCTGCAGGAAGGAGGGTGATGGATTTGAGATTTAAGAAACAAAAACAGACCTTGCCCTCATGAGCTTGCCACAATTTTCAAGTGTTTGCAGCGGATGCACCCGCCACAATTGGTTGCGGGTTTTGCGTGCACGCAGGGGAAGTCCTTTAACAAACAGAGTGTATTTAACAAACATACAATTCGTTCAGCTTTACTGCTATTTTGTCCTGCCTGTACAAATGTTTCAATTTCTAATTCTTTTCACATTTATTATCAAGCCAAAACAGGGGTTGAATACTCAAATTAAACAGGTCCTGCTTCCACAGGAAGCAGCACACAGCCTGCGGGTACATACCGGGTTGTTGAGGTTGAGCTCGTAGTGCTTGTAGATGCGCAGCATGGCAGTGTATGTATCCCACGCCGATTGGCCCATCAGAATATCCCCTAGGTCAGCAGTGACCTTGACCAGCGCGCTGCACCGCCCACTGAGCTCCAGGTTCCTGATCAGCTGATCAGGTGCCCCAGCGCTGTAGCGGTCCCAGGGCTGGTGGACATCGTTTGGAAGGTCCAGCAGGTCATACAAGTCACCTGCACACGCAGCATGCATGTAAATCAGGGTCCCGGCTATGACTTCATTATTGCAGCAACTGATCAGTTGACAACCCCTTGGATTATCATTGTGATGGAAATGGTATGAATGGGTTGGACTATTTCCATCACATTGCTTTGTCACCAGTACCACCTGTCTGCATTTAGACAGGTAAATAACGAAAATGCATTTGATAGCCAGTACGCTTGGAGACATTATTATCCACAGAGCAGGACGTGTAAACTAATGTGCAGTCATTTACACGTCCTGCAACAACGAGATAGGCAGCAGCTAATTACTGAGGAGCAATGCCTACCATTAGACGCCAGCATCCAGAGGTCCCATTTGTCCAGCGTGCGTATGGCCGCCTCGTCGTTTGCAGCCTTTGCTGCGGCCTGGTACCCCGCCACCATGCCATCAAACTGAGTAAACACCAGCCCAGTGGCGTTCCACAAGACTGAATCATTGCTAGCAATCTGATTGCGCGCCCAGCTTTCTTGCACTTGCAGGAAGTGCAGTGGAACATCAAAAGTTGCGTTTATCTGCTTAATGAAATATTGTTTTACGTTATACTGGTTCTGCGAAATCCTCCTTGCTGTAAGGAACCCTTCAATGAAGCCAGCCGCAAACATCTGCTCGCTGTCTGTGTAGTGTGAGTTGGTCACGACCCGCAGCTGAGCAAAATTGCTCTTGGTGAATTGCGAGTCCACAAACACGCCATGTGCGACAGCGCCTGCGAAAGCATTGCACGGGTCAAAACCTGATTTTGTACGTGTCTTTCACGTCCCGCTGGTAATTACAGAGATTCTGCAAGCAGACTGGATGCATCCTTCTCCAAAACAGTCTTGTGAGTCAGGTTTGTGGCTCCCTGAAATGACTGTCAAAAACATATAAAATCAACCTATCCTTGGGCATCACAATGACATGGTGCACCATGAGATGTGAACCTCGCTAAAGTTATGAAATCACTTTGTGAGTTCCCAAGCCACCACAGAGAGGGAGAGAGATTTGGGACACGCGCATGCATATACCCTTTCAAGCAGTGGGCCAATACTTCTCACGCACGAATACACAGCCAGCAACGTCAGCAGGTCAATATGAAGCTGTGCATGTTCCACTAAGTAGCTGAAATCGACACAACGAGTTCGAATTTTTTTTTGACTATTCACACCAACTGGCAGTGGGAACTGCACACTTTCGTTGGCATCTCTGGATGTGGCAACTGCAACGTAATGCCTGCACATGCTGACCAACATTTGCATTCAGCTCAGCATCGCACTGAGCTGAAGCTCGAGCACGCTGTCATTGGTATTGTTTTTACCTCCTTGGATTCCGTCAGCAAGGTGCCAGTCGCCGTCCACCAGCAAAACGCTGCCCGACTCCCGGTGGGATGCCAAGCCATCATCGCACCCATTCTCCGTGAAAGCGTCGCTCAGAGCAAAAAGGGCGGGGACTGCCCAAGACACATATACAATACAAACACACGACATGTATCTCAACAGCCTGGAGCCACCATTGTGGTGCATGGTGACAGGCCAGCTCCCAGGTAAGGTGGCGGTCAGTGTTGAGGCGGTGCTGAAGAATAGTAAACACCCAACGTTTGCTCCACACCACTTGTAGTCTACAACCACAAAACAAAATGGCGGCGATAGCTGTGTAAAGCGGTGTTCAAGACTTGCGCCGCAAGTTGCGGCCTTCGTTTGAAGGCTCAACTTCCAAGAAACTTTGCATGCTGGCACGATTTGCGGGACAGGTGTGCCAGCATGTGGTGCCCTCGGTGACTGCCACCTGGAAGCATGCCTCGAAATTGCAAATATATTATGTATTTGGACAGTAGAGAAATTTGTTTATTAAAAGCTTGCTAGCTAGCAGGCTCTATGAGGTGAGTGGAGACAGGGGCGAGATAACCACCAGGGTGAAGCACTGTACAGCAGTTCGCCACATTCGTGAGGTACCCAAAGAACAGGTGGCCCTGTTGGAGTCCAACCTTGGTGATTTGGATTAATATATATCCTATATAGAGGATAAAAGGAAAGGTGCCACCTTGCTTGCTGAGAATTTTAATACGTGGCTGCCGCAGTGTGTGAATTGCTAACTTTGCTGTAGAAACGAGGAGGGAGGGGGGGGAGGGGGGACAAAGATATGGCTCAGGATTGGGGTGTGATATATTACAGAATTAAGTGCGTTGGGGAATGAAAACTTGTGTGATCCAGGCTGTGCAGATATGTAGCCTGTACGTGAAGTGTGGACTAGTGGTATGCTAGTTAACAGTGGCATGCCAGCACATCCTTTCACATATAACCACTGGCATTTAAAATGTGAAAGTTTATGCCATGTGGGCTATTCCTTGGTACAGCCCTGCAGGGGTGTTGGGTATGGAGGAGGGGGGGGGGGGAGGGGGGGAAAATATGTGGCTGTGTGAACGGTTCACCTCACTGCAACATTATAGAAAGAGAATGCAACGAGGGACAACGTGTGGCCTTGCAAATACACCCAACAAGACCAAAGGGCGCTAACCTTTGGGTACAGCCTTGTAGGAGTCCTGGGTATGGAGGAGGGAGGGGGGGGAGGGGGGGGAAATATGTGGCTGTGTGAACGGTTCACTTGGGTGCAAAAACATTTCAAAGAGGAATAATGGGGGGACAATATGTGGCCTAGGCCCAAGGCTTGAGAATGGTTTAGCTGCTCCAGGTAGCTCCAGAAGAATGGAGGCAGGGGTATGGGGGGAGGGGGTGTATGTGCCTGTAACTTGAGTAAGTTTAAAATCAGAGAATAGCTTCTATATTGGGTAGGCAAGGCAGTAACAATAGCGCATGCATGCATGCCGATGGTTGACCCGGTGCCAGCTAGCTTACTACTGGTTGAACCGGTATGCATCGCCGGTGTGATCGTTTTATGCTGTTTATCCGGGCGGACAAGCGATCCGAGGCAGCAAAATGTTCGAGACGACGTCCGAAGCCGTTCGGCGGCCGCCTATGCGGGGACGGCAGGTGGGACGAAATCACGAGCCGTCGTGCCTGCAGAGCGTCGGCGGTCGACGGCGGAGGGTGCGAGCGTGCAGCACGGATGCAACCGGCGGTTTCACGAGCGTGCAGCATCACCCAAATAAAGCTTAAGCGGGGGACTCTAATAAAGCACTGCTGTGGCACTTTGTCAAACAAGCTGAGGCACATCAGCGCAACAAGACGCCACGGTGTTACCGTGTACCGCGCACAGTATGAGTTTATTTTGAATTACAAAGGCAGTGTTGTAGTTGAATTATAAGGCAGTACTGCTCACCAACAAGCTGCCCTGAGTGTGCACCCAGGTGTCTCGGTCCATTGCGCACTTGCCGTGTTGGACAAAAGGACGTCATAAACAGGTGGACACCGTTGCATAGCCTGCAGGCTGCGCATGCAACTGCATACCCTGCACCTAACACTGTGGTGGGAAGGAGGCAGCTAGAACCGCCCAAACCCTGTGCGCTGCTTCTCGATGTACTTCTGGTGGTACTCCTCCGCGTCATACCAGGGCTTGGCAGCCGCCAGCAAGGTCCACACCTTCACCCCATGCTTTGCCTCGATGGTGGCGATAGCCTGCTGCGCTGCCAGCTTCTGCTCCTCGTTGAGGTACCATATGGCTGACTGGTACTGCGGCTTGCTGCGGTAGGTGGGGTTGTGCTCGGCGTAAAACACCTGCAGCACAGCCGGGAAAGAGACAGTTGGGTACGGCTGGCTGGCATACAAACTTGCTGCCTTGTACCACCCCTGCTGGAACAACAACGCACAGACAAGGTTTTCGCTGGTAGCAGGCTGGTAGCAGGCTGGGCTGGGGAGAGTGTGGTGCAGGTGTTTTATGCCAAGCAAGTTTTATGCTGGACGCCACAGCAGAAACCAACCTCCACAAAGTAACACGTACCTTGAGGATTTCTTCGTATGATATGACAGAAGGGTCAAAGACCACCTTCATTGCCTCTGTGTGGCCGTCGCCCCCACACACAGTCCCATAAGTTGGGTCTGGGCTGTCCCCACCCGTGTAGCCCACCCTAGTGCTTAAGACACCCCGAAGTTTACTGAATGTAACTTCCTGCAAGTGGACAGTGGCAGTTTCAGGAGAACTATGGTACAGGCGGAGGAGTTACTTGGGTACATACTTGCACTGGCAAACGCCAGGATGCACTGGAGGAACATTCGTCATGGACCGGAACAACTGGAACACGACCATCGCGACAAAACCCGCAAATGCATGCATATTTAATAATTATCATTCCGCTGAAGTTTGCGTGAAGATAGCTAGGGTGGTGTGAAAACCGCCCATATGGCAATGCATGCATGGCAACACATGCATGCATGGCACACAAGGTAGCTAGAAGCGTACGCACAGGGTGCCAGAATCAGCCCAGTGCAAGCAGGGCAGTCTCGGGCTGCCGCTCAGGAGCCTTGGACGCCGTAGCTGAAGCCATCGTTGAGGCGGAGAGCTTCCTGGCTGAACGGGTGCGCAGCTGAGAGACCACTGCAGAGTGAGTGGCTATGGGCGCCGAAAGGCAGATCGTCGCTGGTGCTGTGCGGGTTGCCAAAGCAGGTTTTGCCGTGTAGATTGGCTGCAAAGCAGCAGCCCTCACAACCTTTAACATGCTGCCTTTGTCGTCGTGCAGGAAACAACAACTTCCAACGCCATGCGCGAGCCTTAGTAAGGCTCAGCTTGGGGTGTTTCGCCTGTGCTATACATATAATGTCCGCCCCTTGCTGGCCCCACTTGGGCACCACCATGTCATAAAGCCCACCAGTGTCAAAAGCTGTTCACAGTTTCTAAACAAAGCCCAGCAACTTTGCAGCCACCTGCTGACCAACAGTGCCGATATCTGGGCAGATTTTTGGTCTTGTATCTCACTTGGGCTGGGGCATCTCCTTCTCACATGCTTGGGACACCAATAAAGGCAGCGACTTGTAAAGTACAACAGAAGAACATCAGATGGTTGAATTAACCTTGATAATGTTGATAATGTTGCCTTCGTGACTTGTAGCACCTGACAAGCAGCCCTAAGAGGATGAACTGCAGAAGGATTAGCCAATAGAGCTGAGACTGGGCCACGCCATGGCTGATGTATCTGTTCATCTGCCCTCAGCACCGCCCACGCAACATGCAGGTCACAGGTACGCCATAGTCACCTCTAGTCTAGGCATGGCATGTCGTTTGCCCTTTGTACGACAGGGCTATCGCTGATTACAACGTGAAACACAGGCTACAAGAAACTCCAGAGCAGAGGAAGATTAGGAAGGAAAGAGAGGTTCGGAAGGAAAAGGAGAGGCGGGAACAGGTAATTGTTCGTTATTGTTGCCGTCTCAACAAGCTGATTGTAACCTGTGAGGTTGTACGAAGCCAAATGCGTGTGATGCACTTTCAGGAGGCGAGGCAACGAGAGAAAGCCAAACACGCTGTTAACACAGTCAAGGCCAGCCATGACAACCGACTAACTCGCCCCACGCCGTTTATGTGCAATATCCGGTTCACAAATGACCTTCCTGAGGTAACGCTGCTGGTGTACCGTTTGCCAATTCTATATGCATGCATTGTGCAATGTGCGACTCCAGGCAAGGATCTCAACTTAATTGCTGGTTTGCTCATATTTGGCAAGTTTTGTTAGCGCATGTTGTTACTTGGCTGCAGATTCCCTGTGATCCCAAGATGCTCATCACCCCGTTGCAACCGCAACAACTTGCTGAGTTCCAACTAACCTCACTTGAGCGAGAACCAAAACGTGACCTGGTTTTCGAGCCTGACCTGGGTATTCAAGTGAGCATGCTGGACGTGCACAAGTATGTCGCTCCTGACGTCCCACCAGCGCTGGATCCCGAGGACGCGGCGCTCATCCAAGTAGGTGCCCTGCTGGCATGTGTGCGCATGGTATGAGTAATGAGAGAACCACGAGATCATTGCACAAGGCAGCTGGCAGAAAGGAAAAAATAATTGCCCACTGCAGCCCCGGCGGGAACGGCATGCTTGCACATGGAGGCATTCGCCCCGGGCGCACTTGCACCTGCAGTTCCCATGCATTGCCGAGCCCATCCACTGCATCATCGCCACACAATTAAACAACGCACACGCCACCCCCGCCCAGCCGCCACCCCCGCCGCACCCGCACAGGACGATGACGAGGGCGTGGAGGTGGGCGGGCCCAACAAGGTGCGCGACAGGCTGCGCGGCAACAAGGCGGAGCTGTCCTGGCTCATGCGCACCACCTACATATCAAACGACTTCAGCGCCAAGCGAAAGGCGGCTACAGCGCAGAAGGCCAAGCTCGAGGAGGTGGTGCCTGAGCTGGATGATCGGGAGGCGCAGATCGCAGCCATTGAGGTGGGTGGTGGGTGGGGTGGGTGAACAGGGTTAGGACGCCCAAGGTGGGAAGTAAAATTTTCATAAAATCTTTATAGAAATTTTCATAGAAATTTGATTGATTTTGAAGTTATTTTCCAGGGTGTGCGGTGGTGCGTGATTGTGTTTCATGGGCATGCATGACATTCCCATCGACTCGCAGGAGAAATCCTGCTCATGATAGTCATATGGTTACACCAATGCTGCCTGGTAAAATTGGTAGAGGTCAAACCTTGCATTGCTCTACTGGGTGTGATTTGGTATGGCGTGGAAGGGAGATGGAGGGCGCTGTGCTTGTGAGAGAGGAGGGGGAGCACATATTATGCAACCATGTGGCAATCATGTGCGTGCATGTATAGCCTGGCAGGACTGTAAAAGTGGCATGGGAATAACACCAGGCAGCATCTGTGGGCGATGCGGGTGAGCGATGATTGGTGTGGGCATGTGTTTGCAGGCATCATTTGAAGCCGCGCAACAACCGCCTGTGCACTTCAAGAACCCCAACCTGCGGCCAGTGGAGATTCTTCCAGGTATGGGGTGCACATGTTAC
This sequence comes from Heterotrichella gracilis, assembly GCA_032358255.1. NCBI lineage: Eukaryota > Xanthophyceae > Tribonematales > Xanthonemataceae > Heterotrichella > Heterotrichella gracilis. The sequence continues at coordinate 26,247 of JAULBX010029931.1, forward strand.
ATGGCTGATGCGCCATGTGCCCAAATCAGTTGCTGCATGCGATGTGGTTGCACTCGACCCCCATGTGCACTTGGACCAGTTAAGTACTGATACGGCCACATGCACTGCCACACCAATCACCTTGCTTAAAATATCAGCAGCGCAGAATGCAGACCATGCCATAGTTGTCCACTAGTGCACGGGATCCATGCCTCCCCCTCGTTTGCACCAAACCTCACCCCATTCTTGCCACCTGGCAGTGCTCCCCGATCTTGAGCACTGGGGCAACAACTACGTGCTGGTCAGCTTCGACAACGACCCAGCGGCTGAGGCGGGCCAGTTTTCAAAGCACTCAGCTGCTGAGCGCGAGCTGGTGGCGGAGCATGGCATCCTCAAGCGCTACACGTGCGGCACCGACCAGTTTGTGGACTACCTGGTGCCCAATCAGGCGCCGACTGCGGGCGAGGATGGGTGCGTGGGGCGGGGTTAGGGGTTAGGGGGGCGCACGGGATGCGGATCAAGGGCATGAGTTTCTTCTATAGGGGCAGGGCCGTTGGTTGGCTACCGTGCACCGCCATGCAGCTAGATGATACCTTTTCCTGTGCATGCACTTATCATCCTGCGTCCACCTTGCATCTGCCCCCCACCATGCATGGTTGGCAGCACGCAACTGGCACCACCATGCACCATCCGCATGCTCTACATGCTCGCATCGCCACCCCTGTTCCACCCCCCACACCCCCCTTACAGGTCCGTCGACCCCGACGAGCTGGAGGGCGACTACGAGTGGGTGCGGGAGTACGGGTACAAGGTGGACCGCGACGAGCGCGCCGCCACCTACCTCATGTGCCTCAACAGCTCCTCCGCCACCTATAACGACCTCAACGTCAAGCTCAAGCTGCAGCGGCGCAAGCGGGCGGGGCTGGATCCCAGCCAGATGAGCGAGCAGCAGCAGGAGGAGTGGCAGACCAAGGTGCAGCGGCCAGCAAAGGTGGGTGTGGGGTGGCGCGGGTGTTTGAGGGCGTGGGAAGTGGGGGAAGGGAGATGGGGGTTGTTGCTTGCGGTGCGCATAGGTGGTGGGGGGGGGGGGGGGGCATTTCACTGCCACACACAACGTCTGGCAGCGCCTGGGCATGTTTTACCCACAGCCACGCAGTTGTCCAACGCTGGCGCAGCGCATTGCACAAAGCTAAATTTGCGTGCATGTGACACCCACCGAATGGATTTATGTTCTTGCAATTAAGGTCTTGGAAATGGACAGCGTTGCAAGAAAGGCTCTGAAGCTAAGCTACGGTATATGCCATATCACATGGCTCGAGTGAAATTGAAGCATCCAATTGACACCATGCTGGTTGTGCGACCCCAGATCACTCTGAAGCGCCGTGGCATGAACGAGGACGAGGCCGCTGAGCACACGCACAAGGTTGCAAAGCTGACCAGCCAGGGTGAGGGGGAGGCGTATGGGGAGCAGTACCAGGGTCAAGGGGAGGGCATGGGGCCGGGCCAGGGGGGGTCGCAGGCGCTGGAGAGGGACAGGCAACAGCAGGAGGACCCCCGAGCGGGGCTGGAGGATGAGTACAGCGACTGAGCAGGCATAATTGATCAATGTCGTCAAGGATTGGACTGCTCAACAGTGGTTTTTGTGCAGATGCATAGGCAGGTTGCACCGCATCACCCACTTAGTGATTCAACCCAGTCACTGTTAGCTGGCCGCTTTGCCTGCTTGAAGGAGCAACGCACTAGATTGTACCATCCGTGTGGTTGCATCAAAGTGGTTATATTGAGGGGAATTTCAAACAGAACAGGATTCCACTGCAGCTCGCAATGTGACGGGAGGTTGCAATGTCATGGCTTGCGTAGGCCCGTGCAAGTTGCAACCAATTGGTGGGTGAATGCTGCATATGCAGCTGAACTTTTTTGGGCATTTTGCCTCACTCATGATCAAATCATGTTGGATTGTAACGTTCGTTGCTGTTTACAGTTTGCCCATGGAAGACGTCTTCTCACTAGGTGCATCACAGTGGAATAATTCTTTATGTACAGCTACAAATATACAAATTGTATGGACCGTACCAGATGTCCTTGTACCCGCCCACTCAATGTAAAACCAGCTCATTGAGTTTGGCTTGCACTGGGCCAGGCTGCTATAAAATTCCAATGCCATTGGTGGCACCACAGCAAGTGGACATTAGGTTGTAAATAGCGGAAAAACTTATTAAAACTGATTGCAGAAAGAAGCGAATTGATGACAGACTCTGATGGCCTTGTGTTGAGGGCCCTCAGTGGAACGATCGCTCACCGTGCTATGTATGATGTAACTCCGACCTTGACAGCCGCTGCAACTGTCTGGAAGACGTCGTGGCAACTGCCCAAATATGACCTGGTCCCCACCACAACGTGGCGAATGTGGGCTGCACCACATGGCACCTGCTTCACTTCACAGCTGTGCCTCCGAGGCAGTGAGTGTGGCCATGCTTCCCCATTTTTGCCCCTGCTGCAGATTGACGATGAGCGGCACGCTCATGCGGGACACGCCTGCATGTGCATGAAACTGGTTATGAGGGAGGATCACCAAGGCAATACTTGTACCTCAAGCAAAAAAAGGTTGGTATCACTGCACTGATATGTGGTCAACTCACCCACATCACAGGTAGCTCAACGAGTCCTACAGCTCCTCCTCAGATGGCATAACATTATTAGATGAACAAAAATAGCATGGCTTTCAAAGGTAATTGCACTTCATTTGCAAGAGTTATGAAAAGTACAAAACCACGCTATGAATGCCATGCCTCGATGAACACCCCCTTCTCACCTTCCATGACCTCCTTGATTGCCCCCGCCACCTGCGCCAGCCTGCACCGCCCCGTGTCCACCTCAAACAACAGCTCATCGTGAATCTGCGCAACCAGCCGGACAGGTGGCACCGCAGCAGGGCTGCCAGGTGGCGACGCGGGGAACAGCGCCGCTGCCGCCAGTGGCCACCTCACCATTGCGAGCTTGATCAGGTCGGCCGCGCTGCCCTGGATGGTGCTGTTGATGGCCTTGCGCTCAGCCTCTGCCACAGACCTGCGCGCGGCGAGAAATGCAATCAGGGCTTGGGGCCAGGGCACTGGCATAGTTCAAGCGTTCCCGGTTTTCCACACTGGGGCATTTGTATGGTACTATTCGAACTTGCATGTATCAGCTATGTGTTTCACAAAATACGTGCCATCCTCATGCATGACTAATGTAAATACCCTGTATGGCTCCTGCCTACCTGGCATCAGTGGCAGCCAGCGCTGGTATTGGCCTCCTCCTGCCAAACAGCGTGAGCACCTGTCCCATGGCCCGAGCCTCAGTCTTGGTGCGCTCAAGGAACGCACGCACCTGTACCACATTGCAGGGTTTAGGTTAGGGCTGAGGGTGTGTGGCGGAAGGCTTTGTGCAGATTCATGCCACACAAAGGTGACTTCTCCCTCTGAAGCAGGGTACTACTGCTGTTCGTTTCGCCACCGGCGAGCACAAATCAGGCCGCATCCTATATTTGAGCATTGCCATCCCCGCTGCAGCCATTGCACGGTCATGACTGCGCTTGCCAAGGTATCCATATGCCGGTCGAGTGCATTGGTGTTATCAGTAACTACATGCCAATTGGAGGTATCCATACCCCAGGGAAATGGGAGAGGAAGGAGTTGATGAGCCTTTTTGCAGCTGGCACATTGCAGTGGAGATTTTGCGCTAGGCCAAAGGGCGTGAGACCGTAGACGATGCCGTAGGTGACACTCTTGGCCTTGGTGCGCTCCTCGGGGGTGACAACAGCACCGCCTGCGCCTGAGGAGGAAACCAAGGGGCCCAGAATAAGTTAGAAGTAAACTTTGGTAAAGGGTAAGATATGGCAGCAGAAAGGGAGAAGTTATTGGAAGAAATAGATATGGCTATCATTATTACCATGTGCCTTTGCATCACAAGTCCACTTCATCCTTTCGGACGATTGCAATTCCAGTAATGCAGTAACCCATTCCATGGGCATACAACATTGGTAGATATTAAAATGAAGAAGGGCCGACAGGTCACTGCATCTAGAAAAGAAGAAAAACCACCGCCTCCCACCTGCGCTGCCTGTCCCTCGCAGCCACGCTGCGGCGATGATGGAGAATGCGTCCCCCGCAGCGCCTGCTTGGCGCAGTATTGCCCCCAACGCTTGATCCTCCGACAGGTGCGCCAGGATGCGCAGCTCAATCTGGCTGTAGTCAGCAGAAACCAGCACACAGCCTGGGGAATCGAGGGGGTGGACCCATCATATGCAATATGCACGCGGTTTAAGCTGTCCTCTGTTTGTTTTCTTTCAAGGGTTTTGGAATCACTTTTGTGGCGATGGAAGGTGGATGGATGCATTGGTAGGTTGTTTGCACAGGTCATGCTGCGGAGATTACCTGGAGGCGCGACAAATGCGTCCCGGATGTTGATTGTGTATTCGCCCTCCTGCACCTCACTCCCCCGGCTCCCTGACTGGATGCTGTACTTGGTCACAGCCTGAAGGGATCAAACAGCATTTACTGGGGTTTTGCATCCATTGCCAATAGGATCTGTTTGCTCTTTATGACATGACATGCGCTCCAATAGTAAATCAGACAGGCAGGCCTTGTGGAGTTCCATTCATTGTATACTGCAATCATTGATTTGTAATGATACACGTTGCAAAATGCACCCTGCCTAACCCCCACTATTCCACTCATGCAGTTGGCCTTGCGTGGGTGCCGTCAGCCATCACAACTGCAATGTCCCACCACTCACCATCAAGTTGGGCCCACACGATGACAGCCGCCCTGTGGCGGTGGCCGTCTGGTTCCATGTGCAGCGCACACGCGGTGGCGGGCCGCCACCCCCCCCAGCAGCAGCTTCAGCATGCGCGCGCGCCACCCAGACGGGCTCCATCCACTTGGTGATCATGTTTTGTAGGGAGCGGTACTCGAGCACCAGGGAGGGGAGGGGGTGCAGGTGCTCCAGCTGGTGCAGGGCTGCCTCGTCTGTGGGGTGGTGAGTCTTGGCGGTATTCCTGTACAATTTGTAATATCATCTGACACAGAATGTGGTGGGACACTCCAAGCTGAATCGGGTCTACGACCAAGAACCTCGGGAGAAGGAATAAAGCTGGATGGGTTTCTGAAGGCAGTATACTCAGATAGCATGAAATTGTGCGTGCATTATAATGCACGCCTAAATTCTCAGACATTGCTTTGTAGGCAACCAAGATTCTCAGCCATTAGACTGTAAGGATCGATAGGGCACGATGAGCCGGCTGTTCCACCCGACCTGCAGCACATCCACTAGGCACCACATGGTACACCGCACCCAGACCACCACTCAACCCCGCTCCCCGCCCCGCCACCCACCTGCCCACCATCCCCGTTGGCACAGGCAGCTTCAGCACATCGTACAGTATCCCTGCCAGCTGGCTTGCAGACCCCAGGTTGAAAACGCGCCCCTCGCACGCTGCCGCAGCGCGCCGTTCCAACGCCGCCACCCGTGCCCGCAGCTGTCGCTCGTGGCCCGCCAGCATGCCTGGGTCAAAGCCCAGCCCCTGGACCTCCATGCCGGCCAGGAGCACGCTCACCTGCATCTCGACCTGCAGGTGGCAAAGCCAAAGTTTTATTTCGAAACAGAGATATACCAGTATAAGTATATACCAAACAAGTAATAATATATATAAAGTTAATTACAGGTTAGCGCATTTAGAAGGGCAGGCGCATCGGAAATCACACTTACAAGTGGCAATGCATGCGACGCTCACAGATACCCTTTCTGTTAAGCTCGCCATTAGAGGTTGCACCAGTCTGCGTGGCCACGTACTGCATAGTCCACATGCAAGGGCCGGAATTGAAATGGAATTGCTTCATCTCCAGGGTAGGTTTGCAGTGTATTATAAATTCAAATACCTGCGCCACGCCTGGATGCAGGCCAGAGCCCTGCAGCAGTCGACAGGTGGCATGGTACAGCCGTGCAGCTAGTGCCATGTCAGCATGCAGGCGCTGGAGAAGGCCGCTCGCGCTGCTTGCCTGCCACTGGGGGCCATCAACCAGGCCGTGGCGCATGCACAGCTCCTGCACAAAACACAAGTCAGGGGTGACAAGGACTGTATGGCATGGAGAATCAAGGCTCTGCCGTTGCAATTGCAGGCTGTGCGCTTCTGTGACTTTCACTTGCACTACGGTGGGTGCTGAAAGACTTGGGCGGGACTCGCTGACCACAAGGAGCACTGAAGCAAGGCATCCCAGGTACCAGCTGCATGGATTTTACTGCATACTGTCGACCGATGCATCGATTACATGTCCCGCCCAACGGCATTGACTGTCATTTGTAGATCCTGCAGGCCCGCTTCTCCAACCAAAGGGCAAAACCACGTCCATGCACTCCCTTGTCCTCCACCCATGGGGCATATCAGCCCACCTGCACAGAGTAGGAGGTGATCTCCGCCTCATCTCTTTGCGCCAGGTGCGGCTCATGCAGCCAGGCCAGTAGCCGCGGGTCAACCGCCCTGACATCGCCTGGGGCCAGGGGAGCCATTCCCCCCCGCCACAGGAGAACCAGCACACCTGCATGTGCAAGCCAACATGGTGAGCAGTACTGTCCATGCATGGCATTGGGTATAGACTAGTGCTTATGCACCAATGGTGCTCTCTGCGCACAGAACTGGAGAAGCACACGCACATGCGGAACAGTGCGTCGTGGGCGACGTTGGTTGTTCATGGCGTCCATCAGCGCTGAACGAGGCTATGAGGCCCATGTGACCCTGTAGGGTCTGGCTCATGTGAAACATGCAAGTGGCACCACGCACATGTGATTTGAGCCCTCGCGCAGGGTCAAACCCAAAAGCAGGAGGGCATGGCGACGTACGCTGTAGGTCAAACACAACAGCGTGCCGAGGGCCGCTCCCCTTGAGGATGGTGTGGACCACATCCAGCACCGACACCTGCCCGCCACCCGCCTCCCCTCCGACCCGCATCACATACACAGTCCCTGGCGTGGTCTCCCGGCTGCACTGCTCCTCCGAGCTGCGCCCCAGGGGCAGGATGGCAATTGCGGCCAGGGTGTCTGCGGGAATGGAGGCAGCACCTGGCTTGCTGCCGCCTGACTTCACTTTGCTGCCGCCTGAACCCTTGGGTTTGCTGCGGCCAGAGCCGCTGGGTGCAGCTCCCGTGGCGGTGGTGTCAGCAGGAGGCAGGCCTGTGCAACAGGAGGGGGTGCACCACCTCAGGAAAGGGCATACAATGGAGGGAGGGGCAGCGGTGGAATGCAGACATGGAAAACATCAAATCTGAGGTAAGGTAAGAAATGTATACAAATATTATGGCAGGGTAATGGATAAATGCCTGCACCACTTGATAGGGCTTACAACACACCCATACAAGAAGGTCACCAGGAAACATGGTTATAATACTATTGCAGGTTGCTAGGCACATGCTGCACCCAAAAACCCTACCAAAACCCTGACCCAGAGTTCTCCCTTTACCCCGTACCTAGGCGAGCTGCTGCCTTCTTCACCAACGCCTCCTGCTCCTTGGTGAACGCCCTCAGGGGTGAATAATATTGCCCGCTCCCCGACCCGTCAGCCACCAGCACGCTGAGGCAGCACCCGGTGCACAGCTTGAGCGCATCCATCATCTCAGACAGCGACTCCTGGTTGTGCACCAGCACTGTTTGTGCGTCGTAGTGCAGCCGCTCTGCCAACCCAGCAAGGCTTGGCGCAGCCTGTACAGCAGGAGCCGGGTGGCATCTCTTAGCATGTCACATGTAATGGTCACCAGGTACAGCAGGATTTGTAGCAGGGGACAACCCGATGCATGTCATCACATGTCAGAAGTTGTTTTTCTCATTAAGTTGCCGCTCTAGATTGTGGTACTTGGTTGAAGTACGTTGCAATGGTTGCTCACCTCTACATGCACGCTTGTGAGAGCTACTAGAAGTGGCAGTGAAGCACAAAATGGACTCCAAAGTCCTCATAGTACTATCTCACTGAGATCGGATGTGCACTCTCATGAACATGGTTCATAAAACAATTGAGTGCAGCAACTTATTTAGGCCGATTGAAACCAGAGGTTTGCATACAATTAAAGTAGATCCAATCCTGTTTCTTTCCACCACACCTGTTTGGCCTTCTTGCTGCCTCCGGAAGCCTTGCCATTTCCACGCTGGCGCTTGCCTCCTGGTGCCGCTACATCAGCTGAGGGCACATTTTCCTTGTCCGCACCAGGCACGGCAGAATTGGGGGCGAGAAATGCTGAGGGCGGGATTTTGGGCACCTTGAGCCGACGAGTCTTGGGCTTGGGCTTTGCACCATTGGCAGCAGGCTCAGTCTCCTGTTTAGAAACACATTCATGGTGACAACAATGAAATCAATTACATTGAGGTGTTGATGGAGGTCCTGAGGCGCCAGGACCTTTGCATCATGTAGGGTATTTTCCATGTGTGCAATCATTGATCGAAGTTGTACTGCATTACCCACTCCTAAAATGTGCCGTGAGATCAAATCAAGAATATTCACAGGCCAGCCTTTGCGTGTACAACCCTTGCCTTACCTTTTCTTGTGGCAGAGAAGGGGCAGCAGGCTTCCAGATGTTGGGTGGTGGAGGTGGCGTGGGAAGCACAGCTTTGACAGCACTGACAAGCACTGCCTGCTTTTTGACACCTGGCTCCTTCCTGTGCAAACATCAGAGCAGGCTCAGGACATGCTACAATCAGAATGCACAGCGATCGTGAATTTATACTGCCAGGATTGTGCATGCATGTGCCTTCAATTGGTATTTTGAAAGGTGTATTTCTCGACACATCTTTTCTTGAAGAGTATAAAATATATATAACATCTAACATGTCTTGCCCTATTATTGGACTGGCGCACCGTTGTTTCTTTTTGCCAAAAGCCATTGAGATTGGATGATCTTCGCCACCACTTGGTTCCGCGCTTGGCATTGACATGAAGCTATCCAACGCAGCCCTTTCGACCACGGGTTGCTGCTGCAGCTCGCCTGCATGCCCAGCTGGTCGGTGCACTGCACCTTGGCTGGGAGGATGTACCCCCGGCTGCTGCTGTGGCGTGCGAGCAAACAGCTCACGTAGCGGTGCAGTCTCCTGAGCCTGCGCCTTCATAAACTCATTCCACCTGCTCCCTTGCCCTGGGTTGTGCCCTGGACCATGCGCTTCTTCCAGCGATCTGTTCTGTTCCGGCAGTGTTCTGGTTTGGCGCAGGCCTGGTAGTATCGTCTCCAACTCATCCTCCTCATTCAGACCCAACTCCAAGGCCAGATTACCAGCCGGCTGTCGATGGGTGTTGCCTGAAGTCACATGGCCACCGTGCGGATGGTGCGCTCTGCTTAATGGAGCTGCCTCGCGATGGTAGCCGTTGTGATTGAATGCTGCTTGCCTGCGGTCTTGACCAATTTGGGGAAGCAGCATACTGCTGGGCTGGTTGAGTTCAAAATTGCCGTCCTGCATCTGAAACCCTGTCTCTGCCTGATGCTGCTTGAATGGCGCCATTGGCTGCTGTGATGTTGCTGAAGCAAAGCCAGGGGCTGGCATTGGTTGGAATGCTTCATGTGACTGGTACGGCGTGTGGTGGTGGGTCCCCAATATGCCCATCCGTGATGTACCAAGCCCTCCATGCTGACCGTGTGCATACGCATCTGGCGCTGCGCTTGATGTTGCTTCATGGCGATGCGTTCCCAATCGATCAAGGCCAAATGGCTGCTGAAGTGCATGTCCAGGGTGTCTGCCATGGAATTCTGCTGGCCTGTAAAAGCACATATGGTTCGGACCCAGCTGGGTTTGTTTGTTTGCCTCGCGTTGAGAGCGGTAAATAGGAAAGCTATGGGAGCCAGGATAGATATGGGAGCCAGCATAGGTGCCAGGTGCGTTACCTCTTTGTACCAGTGGCAGGGAACTGGTTGACGGTTTGGCAGCTTTCTTCCGCATCTAGAAAGTGTGAATATCTATTTTGCTGGTTGTGGGTGCCAACGCCTGTAACTGGCAAACCATATAACAAGATTAGCGGATGTCAACACTAGCAGTTCCGGTGATATAGGCACACTGCATCCAGCAACGAATTCCGGAGTGCAACAGACAATTCACACACCTGAGGTTTGGCGAAAGAATGGCGTTGGGACGTGTGGGGCATTTATCAGCCGCTGTGCCCCAGCTGCCCTTGCTGATGGCCCAGCCTCGAGTCCCTGCAGCATGGCAACCGCCAACGCTCACCAATATGGACAAGTTACCCTGCACCTACGTTCTACCTACAAGCAGGCACGTGGTAGTACAGAGATCCCTGTGAACATCTAGGGCATCAGCATCTCTAAGTTGAGCCTACCGTGCCAAAGTGTCTGGCTCCCACAGAGCTGTCCTGCACAATCAGGTACCAAGAGACTCAATAACACTTGATGATAAGAGAAGGGTTTTGCAAGACTGCAAAACTCTGTCAGCTGGTAAGAGAGCGTGAACACACCAGACCATTGCCGAAAAGAAAGTGCATGCATGCATACAGGCATGAAAGGATTCCTGCCCTTTGAACTTGCCTGTATGACCGGTGCCTTTTGCCGTGGTCTAAACAGTAAAAGTTCTCCGACCATTCGCCACTTGCAGCACTTGCTGCAGGTGTGTTGGGTACTTTCAAAGTTGCACTGCATTCAAATTTGAATTTTACCATATGGCAACATCCTCAAGAACCCATCGACAACAGGGTTCAAAATTTGAAGGGATGGATGATAAAGAGCGCGTGGTGTAAGCCGTAATCAAGGAAGGACGACCGGCGATAGTTGCAAGGGGTTGGAACGCATCTGGTTGTCATGCCCGCATGCTCAGGTTTCAGCAATGGTCGAGTTCAGCAAATACTTTCCAGGCTTGAACAATGCCACTACAGCTTGGATTGAGTATGCAGAAATCCTGTTCCATCTCTTCAACTCAGCTTTAACCACTGTTGACAACCATGGTTAACTGGAATAATACTTTCAAAAAAGGGCTTGTCTTTTGAAGCTATGAAAATATGGGACACCAGAAAAACATTCCATCCCAGCACAACACTGTGTTGATTGGTGCCACATTCGTTGTGCTTGCCAACTGGTGGTGTCAATCATCCCAGGCTATAAACGCAAGAGAATTGTTACATCAACCGCAAGAGCCGGTATGACTGTGATATGTGCGGTCTAGTGGTCCAACCCCCGCCTAGAGTGGGCCCAGGCTTGTATGATTATAGGATCATGGCCATAACCCATCGCCAAGTTGGCTGGCAGATTTGAAGGGCAGATACTGCACCATATATATTGCTGACCCGTCTCTCTGTATACGGTACTGGACAAAAACATCTAGACGCTGCGGTTATAATGCATACAGTGTGCAACTATCAACAGCACTTGTGTGAAAACATAAGGCAGCGCTTAACGCAAGATATATTGGCTTGGGATCAGTGAACAACACCCAAACCAAGCCATGAAAACAGTACTGATGTATTGTATCAAAAATAAACTGATATCAACTTTTAAACCCGGTTGTATAGGTTCCTAAACTTGAGTAAAGCACCTTTGCAAGAAAGTTGCAATAAGATCCAACAGCGTGGGGTGGCAAATACTACATTTATGCTGCTAGAAAAACATACAACACTTCAACACGATAAATTTTCTGCTTTTTTAATCTCGCGCCTCCCACCCTTTAGTGTACAAATCCCATTTCATCACAACGCTGGCCTTCCGTAATTCCCAGTCAGATGATGATGCAAAAACAAAACTGGGAATCTACTTTGCTGCAAAAGACACTTATTATTATCTTCTAATTTGCCACCGCTGTGCGAACTCCCCTTTCTCCACCCGCCATCCCGCTGCCTACACTGAATCTGCCTAATGCTGTACCGCCACCTCAGCATGCTCGGCCTGCTCCCTCTTTGGCCCTGCCACCAGCCCTGCCACCGCCTGTTTCAGGGCCACAGCCCGCTCAAACATCCAGAACACAAGCACCTTGAGCAGCATGAGGGGGTGGAAGAGGGCCTGGGGCGGCTCCACCATGTGCACCACCCGCCAGAAGATGGCACACGCCCACTTGTCGGCATGCGCCAGCCTGTTGACCAGGGCCATGTAGGCGCGCAGGAGTTTGGTCCCCGGCTGAGGTGGAGGGGTTATTACTGGGTCGGCGTAGCGCAGATCCTCTCCAGATGCCATGGCCCAGGGGATGACCAGCGTGGCCGCAAGCTTGGCTTGGAACTCCTGCAAACCCAAACCGCCAGACATTACTTTTTTGCTTTAGGCAAAGTCATTTTATGCAGCACGTTCACATGGCATGTGCACAGACTTGACCACACACCTGGAAGCCCAGCAGCCTGTGGCAGTATCACAACATTTAGTTTGACCACCAGGACACACGCATGGTAATTCCAACTTGGTGACCCCTCAAAGGCCCACTCTTCATACCATGTTCACCCACCTTTGTAACACCCTTGAGCACCGCCTGCGCATCCTCTCGGGCAACCACTCCACCACCCACCCTCTCACGCAGCACCTGCTGGAGGGCCAGGGCGCCCAGAATGCCCACCGTCATGCCCTGGCCGTAGATTGGGTTGAAGCAGCACACCGCGTCACCCAGCAGCACCAGGCGGTCTGGCAGGGCCACCTGTGAGCGGTAGCAACCCAAGTTGAAGATCTGGAGACCGTGAAGGTACATGTGCATGTGCTTCTGCCACCATGCGCTGCAGCGTTCAAACTTTACAACATAGCAAGGATTTAATCTTGTGGAAAGCGTCTACCAGGCCCAGGTCACATGCTTACATGAGCGCGCCCACATGCTTCATTGTGTCATGGAAGACGTGTCTGACATCAGGCATCAACAATCTACCACCCACACCATAATTGTATCCACTCACCTTCTCGTACTGCCTCAGCTTGCTTGCGGTATTCAGGTACTGCGCCACCGGCGTCAGCGCCTTTGACTGGCTGAGCACATGGTATATGAAGGGGTCGGGGTAGGACTTCATGAACGCCAGATAGCCCTCATCGTCTGTGGGCGGGTGGTCGCCCCCATACCCAGCCTGGATGACCTGCCAGCGGTGGCCCTCCACAGGCAGGGCGATGGCCGCCCGGGTGCCGTGGGGATGGGAGCCGACGCTTATCATCCCCACCTTGCTGCCATCCGGTGCCTGCGTTGTGTGCATGGGCCATGGTCATGAACTGTGTGAGTCCATAATTTTGGCCTGATGGGCGTGATGCTAGTAATTCCCTGGTCCCTGGTCTGCGCAGTTAAATGCATGCACCAAATTAACATGCATTGTGTCCAGCGCACTTGAAACTTGCACATCATGAAACCCTATACCCAAAACATCCAGCGGATCATCCCCCCATCAAGCGCATGCGCTGCCTACCTTGCGAAGCTCATCCTGAAACCCACATTAATTATCCAGCAAATCATCCCGGCATACAGCACATGCACCGCCTACCTTGAGAAGCTCGTCAGGCACCTCGTACAGGCGCGTGGCATACCCAAGCCGCGCGTTGATGGTGGTGATTGGCGCTTCGTTGTAGCCCCCCTCGGCCAGCCACTTTGTTGCGCAGGAGCCCCTCCCAGAGGCATCCACTATCACATCCCCCTTGATCTGTGTGCCGTCCTTGAGCTGCACACCTGGTGGCCCACCAACTGCACAGTTACATACTGCTATGGCATTGGGTACAGGGTTTACAAAAGCGCTGCTCTGTATCCTCCCTTGTGCAGACGACACGTTCCACAGTAGCTTTGGGATGAACACAGCAACATCAGTCGCATCCATACCACCACAACAGTGATGAACACCAAGTCGGAACGCAAAAATCTTGCACAAGGCAGGCTCCGTATCAAATCACGTACCCAGCACACTCTCTTTGTCTTCAGAGTAGAGTACAGTGCTGACATAGGCGCCCCCAACCGCTGTAATGCGCTCATTTTGCAGCACGAGCTTGCGAGCCACTGACTCGATGAGCGCGCGCGTGGCGCTGACCCCAGTGACCTTGCCCGGGTCAGTGTGCTTGAACAGCCCTCCGTAATCAAACTGCGGCAACAGTAGCTTGTGCTCACCTATCTTTCCCCGGTTCACAACACGATTCCAAGAGGAAATGAACCGCATCGAGAATTACTGTGTTGCAACGGCAACATATAGCACAAAGTCTACTTGTGGTACACCTCTTGGGCGGTTGCTTTTGAAACCAAAAGCAAGCTGACAGACTGCCTGGCATGTGTGCGGGAAGGGCTAGAGAATTTCATACGTCCGACTGCATGTCTGGTTAGCATAGCACTCAGCAAGAGCACTCAGCAACAGTTCTGAGGCGTCAGGGTTGATGTGATTAACTCGGGTAGTACACTCACATTGTGGCCTGTATGGCCGTAGTCCACCGGTACCCCTCCAGCTGCAACAAGCTCCCTTTCAAACCCTGGCAGCAGCTGGTTCATCTCCTTCAGGCCGCGCATGAGCAGCACGTGCGGCTGCCAGAACTGGGGCACGCCCTGCCTCTTGCTGCTAGCCTGGACCCAGAAATCGAACAGATAGTTAGTTTCGTGACAGTTATAATAATGCAACAGACAGCTATCAACCTGGCGCTAGGTATCCATCCAACTGGAGGGCTGGGTTAAGTGGGCTATATAGCAGTCACCTACCATTGCAATAGGGGCACAGGGTTTGCACGCACACTAAGGTGCGCGGGAAACCACCTTTGATGCGATGTGGACAAGTAGCCAAACCAAGTTGGAAACCACAGGACAATCGAAGCACTCTTATGTTCGTCAATGCGTGCATCAAGGGCCAAAACGTCCCGCAAGGTGATGCGCCACGTCAGTGCAATGCATGCATGCACATGGGCGATGAGGCACCAGGTTCCAAGAAAGCATCACTCTACAAACTGTCACGGCCATCGCGATGCTACTTACGCCGTTTTCATCGCTGTTGTCATTCGCGTTGAGCACCGGGTCGCGCTCCAGCAAAACGACTTCCCCAAAGCTGCTTGATAGGCTTTGAGCAGTTGAGAGGCCTGCGAGCCCACCTCCAATGACGATTGCTCTCGAAATAGAGGGTTCCGGGACAACAAACCCGGTATCGAGGCTTTCTACATCGGTGCAGAGGTTCTGTGCTGTGCCCCCGGACACTGCTTCGTTCACAAACGCCACGCCCTGGCATGGGGAGATGGGGGCATTGCGAGGGACAGGCGCTGTTGGACGAACTGCAGGCTTTCCGCGGCGGTCTGGCGAGGACAGGCTAAGCCTATTCAACCAAGGCTGGTCAAAATGACGAGTGCCAGCCACTTGATGGCGTAGCGCAGGGTTACACGGCAGCATGGTTAGGCCAGGGTGTCACTACATGTGGACACACCCCTGCAACACATGCAACGCAACGGGTAGTATGCTACTCTTGATGAGCCACGCCAAGTATCCTGGTAGCGCATGGGTTTCCTGTCAACACTGCTATACTTTGTCGCCGAGGAAATGTCTAACCAATATATATGGTCCAGTGCTTCAGTGAGGGTCTCGGTGAGGGTCTCGGCTAAACTTCTTGGACCCCAAAACTTCTGGGATCCAGGCATATATGTGTGGTTGCCAGAACGAGGACTGGTGGATGTTGGCGTGAAGCGAAAGCACTTATGACAGCAGTTCTGCTTCAGCCAAGCGAGGGTCCGTCTTATCTCGCTGTTCTTTGAGGGCGACTCGGTTGCTAGTAGCCAGATTGAGTCCCACCCTATCTGGTGCTGAGTAATCCTCAGTACGGGTCACAGTATCATACACCGAGGAGTTCATTGACGCCAATAAAGGTGGAGCAACTGGCCAAGTGGGGAGCCACGGGTGGCGCCTCTGAAAGGAATTAGCCTCGTACTCGGCGGCTGTTGATTGGTGCTTTTCAGGCCCACACAGGGTAAACCACACTTCGGAGAGAAACAGAACAACTTATCAAGATGGGGATCCTTGAAAAGTAAGTATAACGAAGGGTTTCTCAGAGTGGTCCGCACCGCCCAACATATGCATGCATATGCATATGCATGCATATCCCCATGGGATGATCCTAACATTGTGGATCTAGCACACAGACACACACACACACCCCTCAGACCCCAACCACATGACCCAGACACACCACTTGCCTGTTATACGACAAACCACCGTCACTGCACCTTTTTCTCTGCGTGCCTCTCCTCTCGTTGCCCACCGGTAGTTTCACCTCCCCTCCTCGCCACCCCCGCGTACTCCCTGCCGACACAACCCCTTCCTCCACTGCATTGTTCCCCTCGCGTGATGATTTTCATTACTGATTTCTTCCTCTGGGGCCTATGCGTAACTGCTATGCCGCCTTACGCGTGCCTTTACCGTTTGTTTTTAATTTAAGGATTAAGGATGCTGTGCTAAATGTTTGTCACCCTGCGTGCAGGATACAGGAAATTGAATTTGAAATGAACCGCACGCAGAAGAATAAGGTAAACAAGCCTCTCAGTTGCGCCTGTGTTCCTTCAACAACTTATTGCATGGCATTCCACAGTGTACAGTATATATGCATGCAATAAGCAGGGTTGACGCTGCAGGCAACCGAGTATCATCTGGGCCAGCTGAAAGCAAAGCTAGCAAAGTTGAGAACACAGCTACAAGAACCACCCAAGGTATGAAAGCAAAAGCTGCTTCTCGAGACGCATGGCGTGTGGCTCAGGGTGGCTCAGCATTAACATGCTGAGTTGCAAATTATGTTGTCAATTCTGATGTGCATCAATATCAATGCTCGGTATATCACCTTGCAGTCTAGTGGAGGTGCTGGGGATGGGTTTGAAGTGCAGAAGTTTGGCGATGGGCGGGTGGCACTCATCGGTAAGTCAGCCAGTCTGCCCAGCAGCACTGCTTGTTGTGATGTGCTGCCTGGTATCACAAATCCAAGATCTCTGTTGCATCGCCCCCTTGACAACAGTGCTTCAGAGCACATCCTGCCTCAATTTATGTGAACGAGGGGTTCTGCACTCACAGGTTTCCCTTCCGTGGGTAAATCGTCCCTGCTGACACTGCTCACGGGCACGGAGTCCGAGGCAGCTTCATACGCATTCACAACCCTGACGTGCATCCCGGGTGTCATCCACTACAATGATGCAAAGATCCAGCTGCTGGATTTGCCGGGGATTATTGAGGGCGCGGCTGAGGGCAAAGGTACTGGACTGTCATGCTGTTGAAGTGTCAACCGGCTGAAATCTCACCTCTGCAACTTGGCATTGTGCCACGTCGTATGTACACCACCGTTTGCGTGCTTTGTGCCATTCCATGCATTATTTTGCAGCAGTGACATTAGCATGACGTACTGCCGTGTGCTATGCAAATTGTAATATTTTTACTATCTATTGTACCTGTATTTGTGTGTGGTGTGTGTTTGCTTGGTGGGTTTGGGGGGGGAGGAGTCCCGTACATTGTTTATTAGTGTGGTGGAAAATAAGCAGTTGGAACAAGTACTCAAAATCGCGGTGGCCTACAGGGCGTGGGCGACAGGTGATTGCCGTGTGCAAAAGTGCGGATCTGCTGCTCATGGTGCTGGATGCATCAAAGCCGCATTTCCACAAGGACATCTTGACGCGGGAGCTTGAGTCTGTGGGCATCAGGCTCAACAGGAAGCCACCCAGCATCTACTTCAAGAAGAAGAAGACTGGGGGGGTGACCATCAACAGCACACTGGCCTTGACCCACCTGGACGAGAAGATGGTCCAGCGCATTTTGCAGGTGCGAGGGCAAGGCGTAGCCTGATTGTTGGCAGATTTGTGCTCTGCAAGATGTACCCATAATCGCGTTTGCACATCGCATGCTGATCATTGCATGGGAACTGTTACATGTCTTTTGGGATGCCGATAATTCCGTCAGCCACTGCTGGGTGGTAGCCACCAAGCATCCATTGCTGAGCACGCTTGATCCTTATCATATTGTTTTAGTTAGTTGATTAGTTAGTTACATGCATTCAAGCAATACAGCCAGATTAGCAGCCAGTCTTGCACATGCGGCGTCACGCAGCTCTATCATATTGTGTGCATTCCCTTTTATCAACTTGCAGCCCACAAAAAATGGAGAGAATGCTGGCAAAACTTTATATTGTAGGATATACACACTGACCAAGTTTAATTTGTCTCAGGAGTACAAGATTCACAACGCAGAGCTTTTGTTCCGTGAGGATTGCACTGTTGATGACTTCATTGATGTCATTGAGGTAATGCATGAGCAATTCAGTGATGCTTCGACATGACAAGCTTGACTGAAAGTCAACATGCACTGTGTTGCACTACCCAAGGTAAATGTGAGTGCACAGCACGTGAATTACATGTGCACGTTGTCAATTGCAGGGCAACAGGAAGTACGTCAAGTGCCTATACGTGTTCAACAAAATTGACCTCTGCTGTTTGGAAGAGGTGGATGCCTTGGCCAGGTATTAATTTTTATTATCTTTGCATTCATGCAGTGTAGTGTCTCATAGAGTTTCTGTCATGTATGCAATCAGCTGTGGTTTGCCAATCATACCATTTCCGTGCTTGTTGAAGATGCATAGGGACATTACATGCAGCATTGCTCAGGGCACAGCACCTTGTTGACCATGCCACGCAGGGAACCCCATTCCTGTTCATAATCCTCATCTGACCAGTAAAGACATTGTACGAATTAAGATTACTTTGCGCACAACTCCTCTATATAGTATTCCTATTTCTCATATTCAGTCAATGTACTATGCCACGCAGGGAACCCTTCTCGATCCCCATCTCTTGCTACCACGAGTTCAACCTGGATGGCCTGCTTGAGCAGATCTGGGACATGATGGCCCTTGTGCGGGTGTACACCAAGAAGGTTGGCAACAAGCCCGACTTTGGCGAGCCGGTGGTGCTGTCGGCGGATCGCGGCGGCACGCTGATTGAGAACTTTTGCCAGCTCATCCACAGGAACATGGTCAAGGAGTGCAAATACTCGCTGGTGTGGGGGAGGTCGTCAAAGCACTACCCACAAAGGTAGGGTTTTCAGGCATTAACACCCACATGTGGAATCACTGCTGTTGGACCCCAGGCATGGATGGCATTAGAATGTATCAGGGAATGTGCTAATATTGTTGTTTGACATTAATCGCTACATTGCTGCCCATGCAGGTGTGGGTTGTCGCATCAGTTGGAGGATGAGGACGTGGTTCAAATCGTCAAGTCCAAAGTGGTGGTGGATGACGAGGCGCGGGGGCGATTCAGGACCACAAAGAATGAACCCTTACGGATTGCAGACCGCGAGAAGAAGGCGCCGTTGAAATCGTGAGAGCCGCCTGCAGGGTGGTAAGTTACGGCATGCGCATGGACTGTGCTGCATTGGTCCTTAAATGTATTAAGTGATACTGCAGCGATAAGACTGCAAAAGATATATCAGTGCAATTCTTCTGAAATGAATCTCAAGCTGTTACATGTATCTGTGGGGTGGAATGTTGGGCATTGCATGGCACCACAAAGTGTGCTCTGCTACTGTGCCACATTGTTGATGGTGGTTGACAACTGTCTTGCTATGCTCTTGGCAGCACCTGATTTTGCAAAATTAAACAACTACAGCTGCTGGGCAAACGATGGTTTCCTGCTTATCACATGCATTCTAGTCAATAGTTATGCATGCAACGCTGTCGGTGTTGAGAATGTGCTTGACACAACATCGTTGCACAGGTGGCTGAACGCCCGGCGGCAGTGGAATTTTGAGCCTGAAGGCGCCACTGGTGTGGACTGCAAGCGTATGAGTATACCCCTACAGCCAGTCAACAGCGCCTACTACAGCCCTAGAAAACCAATTTCAGCAGCTTGCAGCCGATCAGGGGTGTTGGGCGTCGCCCTTTTTCTACAGCTGCAGGGCACTTGCCATTAACGTGCCAGTAGTAGATAGTTTTTGTGTACTAGTATACTGTTGTCTGCACTTCTCAAGATGCTGGTCTTTCCACAGCGGCTGCCCTCAAAGCTGCTAATTGCAACTGCGCAGCAAAGGCGAGCCATTCAGCAGCGTTGGAGACATAGAATTGAGATGCATTGCGCATTGCATGCTCGCTTGCAAATTCAAAGTATGATGCACCCCACTGTTATACATGTGTACAATTGTGAGCCATGATTGGCTATCTTACCTTTGATGGACCAGCTTCACCACCACGGCTGTAATATCATCGACAACCCCATCTTCCTCCACTAACCAGCGTTTCTGACTCTCGTCTACAAGCTGCAATTGTGGACATCATATGGGTCACATGTTATTTTAGCTTACTCATTGGCATTTGCGCAACGATTGCAATCCATGTGTCATGACAATGTACAGGGCAAGATTGGGCATCTGAGTCAGAAGGCACAAGTAATTGACATTGCCACAATTTGATGCAGTGTGGTTGAAAAGATGCAAGTCAAAATGGCTGTGGGCTGGAGGTGGGCTTGGTGGTGATGGGCTGGAGCTCACGCAGAGACTGGTCAAACAACCTGCTTACCTGCTTACAAGCCTCTTCCAAAGTGGAGCACTGTGCAACCATGTCACAGGCCTCTTGTGCACTCAGAAACTCCCAAAGGCCATCGCTACCTATGATGATGTACTTATCCGCTGCAGACAGCTCCACAACAGTGTGTTCAGGTTCACTGATGACACCAACCCTGCACATGCGACGAATGATGTTGAGACTCAAAAGCATGCAGTTACCGTCAGTGCCAAGTGCAGCATAATGATTGGAAATGTTGCCTGTTTCTCAAGGTAGGTGCAGACATGTTGAGTACCAGCTTGAAGGTAATCTCTCCAGCCGTCGTGTTATTCAAGGATGCTGTAAGGCATGGACAACACATTGCAACTTTTGCGCCAACAGCACTCAGTAGCACAACTTTTGAAATGCTGCTGTTGCATGCCAGGATGTACCCTAAACCCTAAACCCTAAACAGGCAATATTCTTCAATTTATCATCGTCAACGTACTTGTGGGCCATGCCATCACCCAGCGCGCGGCTCATGGCAAGGCCAGGCATCCATGCATACTGCAGCCACACCCTGGCTGGTCCAATGCCTTGGCCATACTCATCCTTCAGCCTGCAGCATTGGCCTTTTGATCAATTGCCAAGACGGTCTTAAATTTGATTATTTAATTATTGAATTGGTCACCAACTGGTAGTACCATCATGGGCGGCAGGCTTGCTTATTGCAGAAGTTTTTGCGACTGTCACAGACGGTAGTGCAGTATACAGGAAGCTGCAAATGAACACTGCCCTGGGTTGATGAAATGCGCTCACCTCTCTACCCTTCCATTGTTTGCCAATATCCTGGCTTTCTCATTGGGATCTGTGGGCTTGTGGTCTTTTGTCAGGGCAATGGGTGTCAATGGAGTGCCAGGTGCCTGCCTGGCCAACACTGCTCTAGAGTCCCCTGACCATGCTGTGAAAAGGGTTGTGCCCTTGAGCAGGCAGACAACTGCTGTGCTGCCACTGAGCTCAATGTCAATGTGGCTGGCGATCAGCGCATCATCAACTGCCAGGATGCCTGCAAGCAGAATGGACCATTATTGGCCACAATCTGCAGCATTGGGCCAACAGGTGGCCTGGCCCTGTGGCATTCTCAAACATTCCACGCAGTCCTTGGAGGTTATGCGCCTGTATATACTATATTGCATATATAAAAATAACATACAATATACTATATAGTATAATAAGTAATTAGGTAGTGTCCATGGTGAAGCTTGAAATGCATGGGCTGATGTGCGCTATAATTGGAGATGAAATGCCAAGGTACATGTATGCCCTCAGAGCCTCAATGCCATTTGATGTCATGCGTCAAGTACCTTTTGTCAGCGCAGCCTTGGTATCCCCGTCGTTCAAAATGGGATTCACCAAGATCACTGGCAAATGCTGCTTGATGAAACCCGAAACCAGGTGGCCTGCGGTTGCAAACGTCGCTTAGCCCTCCAGCACTCCTCGCGCAGTGGGCAACACAATCCATTTAAATGGAGGGAGGCAGGGCCAATATGCTCAAACTCTGAGGTGCACGCTTCCATGACAGCCACCTCACCACCCACCGTTAGGACCATGACCGTCAAATGTGGCAAACATTGCATTGTCTGCGCTGATGAATTGCTCAAAAGCAAAGCAGTTGTCCTGGTTGTTTTTCTTGTAGCCAGGTTCCCTGCCTGCCCTCGACAGGCATGCAACCCGGCACACTATCTTTGGGTTGCGCACATGGTCCTGCAACATCATCATCAGTCAAATTCCTGACACCAAAATGCTGGTGGCACAGCTGTGAAGGGCATAGGTTACCCTGACGTTACCCCAGCCCCGCACCAGCGGAGCAGCAAATTACAATATACAGTGCACCAACACGTGTGCTGCGCAAAGACACAAGATTAACTTTGCATGCTTGAATGCTATTAATGTCTGATACAGTACAAGGAAACAGGGATATGTAGGCTCAGGTCCATTCAGGCAGATCTAGCAAAATTGGGCAAGAACGTTCACTTGGGTATGGCCCATGCCAGGATTATACTGCTTGGCGCAGCTTATGCAAGGCTATTTATATGTCTGCTTTGCTGGAAGTCATGCCCTCCTAATATTAACTACGTAGTAAAGTACTAGGGATTGTCGCACCTCTTCCGACACCAGGTGGTCTGTGAGGATGGTTGAAGAAAACACGTGCCCATCCTCGGGAGAGGCATCCTCCTCTTCAACCTTCGCTACCGCTGACTGCAAAGGGAGCAGTGCACCTCATTTCTCAGCTTTCAGGAAGATAATTTCATGGCAATTGAATGTTTCTGTACTCTTTGTGTACAAATAGTCAGACAGTGGTGGTTTGTTGGAGCTGGGTTGTTCCAACTGTGGGTGGGTTGTAAATGCTGGTCTGGGTTGGCACTGATGCTCACCTGTGCGACGGCTTGTGGAGACAAAGACAGCCTCCGAGCCCTGGTGTTGGACTGGCCTTTAGGTGGCGACGCGTGCTCTTCCTGCAAGCAGGAGGCATCCCCCAGGTGAAAAGTGCTTTTACTTTACTAACCTAATTGATCTAGGTCGCGGGAGGAGCCTGATGAGCGCCCATTATCACTCACCGCCTGCGCCGCTTCCTGTCGCTGTTTCTGTAAGAGAGGGTTTTCAATGGAGAGCCTCCTGGGCCTGGTGCCCTTTGCCTGGTGAGGAGCCTGGTCTATTCCAGCCTTGATCTCGTCCCGGTACTCGTCAGGAAGCGCAGCTGCACCACCACACATGAATAAGTACAGGGATAGTGATTGAAGTTAAGCATAGTTCAGGTTCACAGTAACCGTATTTTTCCCGATAAGTTACTCTTCCTGGTTGTCTCACCTGTCTCTTTCTTGGCCAGTCGTTGTGTCTGCGAAGTGCCCGAAGGGCTGACCTTCACAGGGTGCTCGGAGGACTTGGAGACAGGCATGCTTGGTCCGCAACCCATACGTACTGGTAGAGATTGACTGTGACTGGGTTGCATAGACCTATTCTAGGAGTAGATCTACGGCAAGCGCATGTTCAACCGGCTAGTTTTAGCTCGCCATGTCAACATTCCGTGGTGGGCACTAGCGAGGATGTTAGGGGACGGGGTATAGCAGGCATCCTTTGATGTTGAAAATTCGGTTGGGTTCCTTTGCGACAGAAAAGAGTGGTTCGTGGCACACTTCTGAAGATAAAGACGACCCATCTTTATGAGGCAAGATGAAGCCTAACGCCGCTGGCCGCGTGCAAAGGTCAGCGGCGGCAGCGGCGGCAATGAATGCGAATCCTTTGCTTCAAGTTTTGAACGGTACAACGAGTTGCTTCTAAAGTTGCTTCTAAACCCATCGCGCAACACAAGCCAGAGTGCTTGTCTGTCCAGGTCTAGTGGGACTCGCCCAACAAGCCGTGTCCCTTTCATTGTGGCACGCGTGTTTGATTGGCCAGGTGTTTTAGTGTGTTATTGTTTGACAGCTCCAAAAGGCAGGCCAGAAACAATAACCTGGCCGGGCCCTAGCCTGCCATTTCTGACTCTTTAACCTGCAACCTTCGCTGTATCCTGCTGCACCCACCCACAGCATGGCATCACCCACAACGTGCCGACACCTTGTGTACCAACCAGCTTGCTTGCAGCGGAGTAGTTGCACGCCAAGACCAGTGAGTGTCATACCTTCAAGCTCGAGGTCACTGAGCAGGTGCCCCTCGAAGGCTGCAGGTGCCTCAGAGCTAAGGAGGGGCAGCACAAGGGCTATTGTGTACTGTTCAGGTAACACCCCCGCCATAGCAGGGTTAGTCAGTACACGCATATGCAACTGACTTGCAAAACCTACAGCGGTAGTTTAGGAAGTTCTAAAAGTGTGCAGCGAAGCTTGCGGTTTGCAGTGCATATGCATGCATTGTGCAGCGATCCTTCATGCCATGGCATGCCAGGTCCTTTGCCATGCATGAGGCATGTATGGCGCTTTAACAAAACATGCATCACCAGGCCCTTGTCCAATGTGTTGGTGTAGCCCTGGGAAATGCAAGATTACAGCACAACAGTGTGCAAGAACCTTCACTTGACCAGCTTCCGGTTGTGCTCGGTGCAGTGGAGGGTAAGCAAGCCCTCGGGACCACAGGCGCCCCAACTGTCTGGTGAGTGTGAGACCCCCCTGACTTTACTATATCCCTGCATGGCCCACCAGCGCAATTGGGAAATTTCATCACCCAATTCTTGACACAGGTTTCAGAAGGTTGTCGAGCTCCCGCCATACAAGCGCGGGTGCCACGTGATCACCAAGAAGATCTTTGAGCAAATACCTGAGCTTGCTGAGTTTGAAGTGGGGCTCGCCAACCTCTTCAGTAAGCTGAATGCTCACTGCATCACATGGTACAACAGTTTTTAGCTGCGCTAGTCCGCTATAATTACAGGCTATCAAATAAGGTTCCCACCGGCATTGCTCCTTTTATAGTAATATAATGCTGTGGGTTCACTGGGGAAGCATTTTGCCCACCCGCAACTGGTGGCTGAGCACCCTATCCTCCTCCCCTCGCGCAGTTCAACACACCAGCGCCTCCCTCACAATCAACGAAAACGCCAGCCCAGATGTGCCACTGGATCTCAATGTAAGTCCTAAAGAGGGAAATGCGCATTGCACTACAGGCATGCTAGCTGCCATGGTTGCAGCCTACCACATGCACCCATGCTCCTGCCTGCTGCAGTGCTGCCTACCAAATGCATCCACGTTGAGATGGGGGGCTATCCACACAGATGCACTACGTAGCCTTTGTTTCTGCATTGTGGGTTTGGATTGCCTACAGGATGTGGTGAAGCATCTGACTTGGGCGGCGTGCAGGATTCCCTGAACAAGATTGTGCCGGAGGGGATGCACTACCGCCACCTGGACGAGGGCTTGGATGACATGCCTGCTCATGTCAAGGTACACTCACCACACATACCACCAGGAGGAGTTCATGTGTCATGTATGTCTGATCTGATGATGTGGTACAATCCTGCTGCAAGGGGACGGACCCGATCACCTTGCGGTGCGCTGGCAACCCGTTACTCAACATGCCGTTCTCCGCGCAGATACTCCCAAGGCATGCATCGCCCTCCTGAACATGCTGATCCATGGCCTTTGCATGACCACAGATGTGTCCGGCAGCCACCAGGTGCCATGGCCCGGATCCACTGCCAGCCACCAGTAGCGCATACGATGGTTGCAGATGCCTGCACCACTCAGGATGCAGTCCCCATCAAGGCAATGACATCACCATGTGTTGCCTGTGCAGTCATCTCTCATGGGCGCCAGCTTGACCCTGCCGGTGCAGCAGGGGCGCTTTGCGATGGGCATTTGGCAGGGCATCTACCTGAACGAGCACCGGAACTATGGCGGGCCCAGGCGCATTGTCATAACCATCCAGGTCAGTGCATCATCGCAGCTGTAACTGGCATTAGCATCAGGATTGCCATCGTCATTATTACAGCACCTCTAAGTTAAGGATCTAGGTTGAGGGTTTACTTGTGGGTCATGTGATGGAGCAAATGGGTGATTGTCTTGCTCGGAATTGCCAGCCAATGATTTGACTCAATAGGTCTGTGCCGCATGCGGTTAGTGCATGCGTGTGATGAGGTGGGTTCAACACAGAGTGAAGAAAATGCGTGAGTCAGGCAAATTTTACGTGCTTGATGAGTTGGCAGCTATGGCAAATACTTGTATCATAGCAATGTGTGTGATGCTGCAGGGTGTGAAGCGGAAGGATGGCAGAAAGTACTCACAGCACCTATTCTAAGTGGACCAGTATCTGCAGCAACTGTGCCGAAGGTGAACCAATGCTGCTGGAGCAAAAGCAAATGGCAGAGCACATGCAAGACTGGAGCAAGTGCGTAATTTGTTGGCACGACAGCGACAAGCTCTAGGAGAAGTTGTGAAGGACCTTTGGTGCATTGGCAAGGCATGCATGCTATATGGCTCATGCATGATGCTGTCCAATTAAAGCTATCTATTGCAGCATCGCACATTGGCTTCCAGGTAGCGGTGCAGCTGGAAACGAGCTTGATGGGGAACTGCGCCAGTATGGGTGGTACGGGAGAACATTGGCTTGTATTGTACAGTATTAAGAGGGAACTTTTGGGATTTTACAGGATTTGATCAAAGGAAGTTCACCACACGTGTGCCAGCCATAGCCTGCACTTCATCATACATCGTCTCTGATAGATAGTACCGGGTATGGCAAAACTTCTACGGTGGATTAGCACTGAGATGAACACACATAGATCTACATATCTGAAAGTCTGTTTCCATTACATTGCAACACATTGCGCCATGTCGTTATCCGATCATGCAGCAAATTGCATTGAATGCGACATGCCACAGTACTGTGCGTGTCATGTACAGCTTGTGTCAAAGCTGATACAGTGGCATCATATCTCTGTTCAGACTGATTGTTACCTGACCTTGTGCCATTGTAATGATGTCACATGCCATGCCAGTGATTATAATTGGCTAGATTTGAGTCAACTTGCCAGCCCTGGACATGGTGGCAGTTGCTAATGATAATAGTAATTGATTTATGCCCTTGAATGTATAAAAATAGTGTTGTTTCCTGTAGATTTGAGGACAATGTGCCACATTCCAGTTGCTTAGGAATTGCTTTGTGTATGCCAAGATTTTCCTAGGGATTTGGCTCTGGAATGTTCCACCCTGGTGATCTGGAGAGTTCCAGTACCATGCTCTAGCGTGTTCCAGTGGGTCTTCTGGCACATTCTGCTTGTGAAGGTTCTGGATACCAAGTGTGTCTGCTCGTGGCTGGTTATGTTCTGGGCCCTCCCATAGCCTGCCGTGATTGTGAGTGACTCTACCAGCTGTGCTCCTGTATTCAGCTATAGTGCGGCGCGTTTTTTATGTGTGCTGGCACGCCCGGTGGGCTGCTACGCAGGGCAGTAGGCTGCCTCCGAGGCTGCTCAACATGTTGACTGCAGTCAAAATAATGTTGGCAAGTAATGGCTGCTGAAGCTGCTTGCTGTTACAAGAATGCTGCATGCTGTTACAAGAATGCTGCATGCTGTTACAAGGAACTTGAGTTGACGGTCACTTGGTGACCTGCATGCTGTACAGTACTACTGTGGCATGTACACATGGATTTTTGTGATGTAGTGCACTGCGTGTCCAGCATTACTTGCAGTTTGTGCATACCAGCGTCTGGCCGGGCCCGAGACAATATTTTACTACTGGAGGCCATGGCCGCTAGTAAACTATGAATCCGCATCCATTGCGCAGCGCTGACTATCAGATTGCTGTGCACTGCACAACAACCATGTGCATAGCCCACTACTACATAAAAAATGGTAAGACATAATTGACTATGCCAGGGTAAAATAAATTAGGAACGTTCAATTGCAGTGTGCTCAGCTTGAGGGAATGGCTTTGCTTGTAAGATGCTCAGCAAGGCTTGTGGCAAGCAAGTGAAAGGGCATGATCATGTGATGCAGGTTTGCTAGGAATTCCTGTAAATTCCTGTTAACTGAGGAAAAGGTACAAGGCAAGCTGATAATGCCCATGCATAGTCACGTTGTGGTGCGAGCACAATTGCTCATGGCTGAGACTCTTGAGACGGGCCTTAAACAAACAATGGCATTGCCTTGCAAGTAGGACAAAACAGCAGCATTGCTGAAAGCCCAAACAGACACAAACCTGGCTGCTATAAGCTTGAACCCAAAAAAGGGCGCCTACTAGGACAGTGGCTGCCAGCTGTGATGGGTTCTACTTCTTGCAGGCAAGTGGTCATGTTCACACCCTAAAATCCGACACCAAATAGGTGCCTGATGGCACCTGGGGCACATGTGCAGGCCGGCCGATGTCTCCTCGCCTGCTCCCCTCAAATGTTCCCAAAGTGCTTGCCGATCCATGTGGCTGACTTCTTGAGTCTGCGCTTGAAGTGGTCCGAGTACTGGATGTACACCAGTCCAAAGCGCTTGGTGTAGCCCTCAGCCCACTCAAAGTTGTCCATGAACGACCACGCAAACCACAGCTTGAGCCGCACGCCATCTTGGCGCACCGCCTTGATGCCCTCCGCCATGTAGTCCTGGTAGAATTTGATGCGCGAGTCGTCATTCAGCACCCAGGGCAGGTTGCCGTAGTACTCGCCTGCAGAGGGGGGGAAGAGGGTTTGCGGGGTGGGTGAACCCTGATGGGTAGTGGGGAAAACTGTGGGGTGCACGTGTATATGGCCTTGCAAAAGGTGGGCAGTGGTCTGTGCGTAGAGCGTATTTCCAAAAAGGCTGCATTGCTCCGTATTGCTCCATGCAAGTCTTTTCCATATAGCTGTTCTTGGTCATGGTCCTTGGGCTGAATTCGTGGTTGTGTGCTCCAACTTATGTCGCAGTGGTAGCTATCTGCTCCACACTGTCCGTTACGGAAGCTGTGATAGCCACAGCATGCAGCTGGCTTGCCGGTGAGTGAGCTACGATAATATGTGCGCACCATCCAGGATAGGCCCTGGGTTCTGTATGCACATTCACATGCCACAAGATGCCACAAGGTCAGCAAAGCCCCCCACACCCACCACCCACACAACACCGCCGCCATCACCCCGCACTGCGCACCTGGCACACTGAAGCCGTTCTCGGTGATGTAGATCTCGGGGTTGACGTAGTTCTGCTTGACCCACACTAGGGTTTTCCGGATGCCCCAGGGCGTCACATGGAACCACGACCCAGAGTCGGCAGTGGGTCCCAGGGATTGGCCCTGGGAGTTCTTATCCATGTACACCAGGTCCTCGGGAGGCGTGTTGTACCGCTCGTCCTTGATGTAGTTGGTGGTGTAGTGGTTGAGGGCGAAGTAGTCGAAGCGGGCGGCGGTGAGCTCGCGCTTCTCGGCGGCGGTGAACTTGGGCAGGCCCGGCACGCGGTCGCGCACGCTCTTAGGGAAGTCGCCCTTGTAGATAGGGTGAGTTGGGGTCGGTGGAGGGTGAGTTGAAGTGTGACAATGATGCTATACCCCGGGTTGCTGATAGTTGACACATGGCCATGCAGATGCATGCATGCATCTACCACTGTGGGAATCGCACAACCGCCGCCACACGCGTTACCTTGTAGATGGGGTCGGTGAAGCGCTTCACGCCAAAGTCCAGGCGGCGGTGGGCTGCTGCCTGTGGGGTGGGGGGTGAGGTGGGGTGTTGACCAGTGTGGGGCGCGGGCTGCACATGCCTGGAGCTACGCAAGGTGGTGCAGGTGCGGCATAGCGAGAGCTGGAAACGCGCAAGGCTCGGATGTACCCAGTCGACTGCGTTTGCAGGGTGCTGAACGGCACGCAAAACACGCAAACAGCAAGTCGTACGCTGCTGCTGTTGTGAGTGCCTGCTGATTGATAGTCATTGGAAATTCACAATTATCCAATACCCACATTCCCATATAGTCTAGTCGGCTAGGATACGCGGCTCTCACCCGCGCGACCCGGGTTCGATTCCCGGTGTGGGAGAATGTTTTTGCTTTTTTTGCTTGACAAGCCTGTAAAATATTATTTTTTTCTTTCTATTTTACAAACAACATTACCCCCGCCCTCTCCAACCTACCAGACCCCCAAAGAGCGCT
The DNA here is from genome assembly GCA_032358255.1 of Heterotrichella gracilis. NCBI lineage: Eukaryota > Xanthophyceae > Tribonematales > Xanthonemataceae > Heterotrichella > Heterotrichella gracilis. Next base: position 56,219 of record JAULBX010029931.1, read on the forward strand.
ACCCCATATAGGCACACCTGCTGCAAATGCACGCCGTGGCTATGCACACGCCCCATAACCTCCACCACCCACCCAACCACATGCACCGCTCATCCTGCACGCCCTCACAGCGCCACCCTCCCCTGCCACGTACCACATCAGCTGGGTTGGAGGGGTTGTAGGGCTCCGCCCACGCGATGTCCAGGTTCATGGACAGCTTGCCACCTGGCACAAACCTGCGGAAGCGCGCGTGGGCCTTGGCGTGCGCCCGCACCACGTTGTAGGCGCACAGGAAGGTCTCAATCTGGCTGCCCTGCGCCAAGGTAAAGGGGAGGGGTCAGGGGTGGTGCACGCAGCTGGCTGCGATGCTGGATGCGGTGTTCTGCTCATGTGCCAGAAGGGTGAAGGGTTTAAGGTTTTCAGGCTGTATGTGGGTTAAGAGGCAGGGCAGACATGCCTGGGTGCATGGACAACCAGCCATGTCGATTACGGAACTCCTGTGCTGCCCATTAGGGTGCAAAGCGCTCCATTACGCAACTCTATTGCTGTGTGTTACTGTGCATACACACAAGGCTTGGTGGGTCGGTGTCACACAAGCCATGTGCCCTGTACCACCCTTCCACACCCCTTCCACCACAGCCAATAGCTTCCCACCCCCCTTCCCCTCGCAAAAACCTCCACGAACCCACCTCCTTGCACTTGCTCCTGTCCGCGCAGCGGTTGGGCGCATGGCCCCCCCAGCGGTACCCCAAATCACAAAACGTCTGCGGCTCGTTAAAGGTGGTCCAGAACTTCACCCTGCTGCCCAGCGCCCGGAACACAACCTCGGCATAGTTGGCAAAGTCGTCCGCCGACTTGCGGTTGATCCAGCCCTTGTACTCGCTCATGAGGGCCTGGGGGAGGTCCCAGTGGTACAGGGTGACATAGGGCTCCATGCAGTTGGCGCGGATGGTGTCGATCACGTTCTTGTAGAACTGGATGCCTTTCTGCGGGTGGGTGGGGGGAGAGAAGGGGTCAGCGGGGAAGGAGGGGAGGGGAGACATGTTGTTGTGGCAATGCTGGTGTATGGTTGCACAGAGAAGGCATTTGCAAACCAAGTGTGTCTACATTGGAGCTTTGGCAGCTGCATGGGTGCATGAGCCATTCCAGCATGTAGTTCAATCAGTAATTGATTGAGCACTTGCATTCCAGTATGCAGCATGTCAACCACCAGATTTGGTCTTACACTCCCTACAATCCTCCATATGACCTGGCATTCAATGTCCCAGCACAGATGCATACTCATGCATAGGGCTTAGCGTTTTGGGTTTTGGACTCGCATGGTTGACCTTTCCACGCCCATTTGGCAGGATGCGGGGCTAGGAGATGGACATGCGGAAATTTAGGGTTTAGAGTTTAGGGTTTTGGATGTTGGACTTGCCTGGTTGACCTTTCCACGGCCATTGGGCAGGATGCGGGGCCAGGAGATGGACATGCGGAAATTGCGCACCCCCAGCTTGCGGGCCAGCGCAATGTCGCTCTTGTACTTGTGGTAGAAGTCCACCCCCTGGTTGCCCTTTTGCCCCTTAGCGATTGCGCCAGGTGTGTAGGAGTAGGTGTCCCAGATGCTCTGGCCCCTGGGAGGGGGTGAAAGGCACGGGGGTTGAGGAAATGTGCAGGGAGGAAATGTGCAGGGTTTGGAGGTGAGGCAGGGCAACATAAGAAAGGGGCTCTGCACAATGTACCTGCCCTTCATGACTGGGTTTCGTGCCAATTGTTAACATCAAAGCTGCGGCTCATGTGCTGCGTCACATGTGCGTCTCATGTGAGTTTAGCTAGGTGGATAATTTCAAAAGTAGTACCCCACTAGTACCCCTTTCTCCCCTGCAGGCACGTACTTGCCGTCAGTCTTCCATGCGCCCTCGATCTGGTAGGCTGATGTCGCCACCCCCCACCCAAATGGCTGCTTGTACTTGGGTGGCTTGCAGCCGCTGGACAGCAGGGCGCGGGCAGTCGAGTTGTGACCCTCGCCTAGGGTAAAGTCCAGGTCCTCGTCGTGGCTGAGGTCCAGCTCAGGGGTTGATTCGAAATCATAATCGGCGGGAAAGTCCCCGCTCACGTTGAAGGGTGTAGCTAGGCTGCAGCAGGCAGCGGAAAACAGCAGTGCCAGCATCAGAGGCGCGGTGGCAGGCGCCATCATGGGCAGCTGGGTGGCACAGTGGTAGCTAGGTTTTGGGCAGGGCCTCCTGCAGGGGAAATGGTTGAGTTTTAGTATACTCACCGGGTGGTGGTTGGGGCAAGGAGAAGGGTTGGCGTGGAGGGGCTGGCGTGTACAGTGTGTCAGCGTTGCCGTGCTGGATGTGCACCATAGACTGGGAAGTGAACACAGAAAGGTAGATGTATTGTATTCCTCCTCTTTACAGAGCTAAAGACTGGTACAAACCCATACCAGGGATATGGCATAGGTGTCAGAGTATTGATGGTACCCCTCAATCGGTATGCAGCAAGAAACAAGATGAGGCAAGCATCTGCGACAAAGCAACAGCTAACACCAACAACATACGTCTACTTGCCTAGACCATATGCCAGGTTTCACTGGCTAGCCCACAACCTTTTAAACGTGACTCAAATCGGACAGCTGTCACTTGGCATGCAGTAACAACGTAGGTGGAGGATGGACAGGCTTGAGTTGACCTCCTAGCTCGGAGTCAACCATAACCTACTGTGCCCAAACTCTCTCCAAGACCGAGACGAAACCGTTTGAACGCTAGTACTAGTCAAGCAACACTAGTACTAGTCAAGCAACATGTGTAGGTATCCTCTGGCAAGCCGACACCCCCACTGCGCTCTCATCCCGTCCCTGACAGGTGGCAGTGTAAGCCACCAGTGTCATGACGTGTGCATTCCTTACAAGAAGATATGTTCTCGCGACACAACTGGGACAGAAACGACCCGACGGGACGGCGCAATTATAGGGGTCACGGAGGTTGGGAAGGCCAATGCCAGCAGGCTGGTGGGCCCCTTGATACAACCCAGATCTGAAGGTTCGAACACTTGGTTGTGAAGCAACACAGTTAAACGCTTTCCCGCAGGTGCGTTCCGAAGTACTACGGCTGTAGCTAGCAAACAGTGCCCTCTTGCATGCAAAATGCATGCATGTGTTCTTTGTCAATTGCACCTCCCTCCAGCATACACGCACCATACTATTATGTACACTCGCTACTTGTGCTTCTTTCTTCGCACAACCACCGTACTGCTGAGGCCCAGCTCCACCCACATACCTCAACAGGGACCCACAAGGCGCCCAGTCGCACACCGTGCTGCGCAATCAAACCCCCTTTGGCGTGGAAATGGCTCAACGATCTCACGCCGAGCAGTCACGAGACTGCATTCTAATGCTATCTCTAGCTAAACCGCCATTAAAGGCACAGGGGCTGTCCACTGCATTTGCGTCCTTCGTACAGTGGTCTGACATAGGGCAGGGCCATTCAGTCTGTCAGGTGCCTTTAGCACGTGCTTCGTCATCCCGGTCCCCTTGATCACATGATGGCATATCCCCGTGCTGTTTAAACGAAAGCAATGAAATTTTACAGTGCACTGCAGGGTGGGCCCTCCCACCCATAAGCTGGCACTACGATGCAAGGTTCCAACGCATGCTTGCAAACCAGACATGGCATTGGAGATGTGTATTGCTGCCTCTGAGCCAAAGGGATGCAGACTGCCTTCAAAACAGCGAAAAACCATGAAAACCATTGCAAGGCCGTGGAACACACTGTGTGACACCAGAGCACCTACTGCATTGCAGGTGCGTGACGCACCAGACACTAAAGGCATGACTCATGTACTACTCGCATATACTTGGAGCAGCCGCCAGCGCTAGTATGATGGCAAACGAAAGAAACAAAAACATTAGCACCATACAAACGGCGACATACACAAAGCAGCATTGCTGAAATACATGGCACACAATGTGCAGCTGGAGATACCCAGGTGGCGCAGAAATCCTTTGCTCCACTGAGTCTCTGAAGCTCATATGATGTTCTGTCAAAATTATGTAACATCAGGGAATGTAGGTTGGAAACACGCTACATAATCACAAACAGGCAGTCACGCTGTTCTAAAAATGCCCTGCCCAGCGCTATGCCAACCACATGCATCCCATTCTTGCCTTCGCGCCTGGCTTCCCTAGGACACTGTGTATTAACTCATAGACCTTTTTCTTGCCTTTTCCTTCGTTTCATGCACCAAACCCGCCTGCCCGACAATGGACGCCACGACATTACACCCACAAATCTACTAGATTTTTCCCCACCCAAGCCCCTCTAGCCACCTATCACACAGCAGGGACCCCAATACCCTGCCTGTCATGAGGGTCTTCTCTTGCGCTCCCGCAAACCAGACCCACCATCCCCACCAGGGTTCCCCCCGCACTGCCCGTCTGCAGCTGTTCCACTGCCTGTCTCCAAGGCAGTCACATGATGGGCCACTTGCCGGCACTACCTGGTTGGCAGCTTAGTTCCCGCTTGTGGCCATGCCACAAGGTGGATGGAGTGCCACATGGCGCACGATGCCATGCTGCCAGGTGGCGCCTCATGTCCGTGCCAGCACAGCCAGGCCAAACGCAATGGCAGCGGTGGCCAGGCAGCCAGCCACCACCCACACAAGTGCCTGCGTAGGAGGGCAAATTCCAGTCAACAAACTGGCACAAAGACCCCAAGGGGGCAAATGGAGAAACGTATTTGCCAAAAGTGGTATTCGGGTGCGACTCAATCTGCCGCAGGGTCCAGGCGCATGAGTGCAGTGTGACGTCATGTACAGCTGAGTGACAATTTTACAGTGTGGTGTCACATGGTTGCAGTGCCACGTACAGCAGCCCATGCCTCACCTGCTTCCTGGTGCGCAAGCCGCACATGTTCTGGATTGCGTTGAGGCCCCTGTCCACAAAAGGGCCCAAAACCCTTGCGCCAGCTGCTTGCGCCACCTGTGAAAACCAGAGGCAGGACAGCAAGTGTGAACTGATCTTGCTACGACAAGTAAATGGCGGCTGTGCATCGCCCCCCATCCACACGTCATGTGCCTGGCAGAGCTTTAGGGTTGGGGTGTAGGGTTTGGGCACCATGCATCACACAAGGAGGTACCTCAAGCTGCAAACTCTTGTCACTACAGCAAGCATAGGGAAAGGGAGGGCAATTGCCTTTCTCGTTGCCAAATCCCCTTAGCCAATGCATGTGTATAATACATATATTGGGTGCGTCCTCAGCACCTACCTTGACGAGCAGACCGCCAGCCCACACAGCGGCATACATGCCAACGAAGAACTGCACGCGCTGCGCTACACTGAACTCTGTGGGGGCAAGGGGAAAAAGCTGCATGAGGGACCCAGGAAGGCGTGGGTGTGCATGGTGGGGACGGAGTGAGTGCAAAGTGAGGAGGGGATGGAATGTGCGAGTTTGTCCTCCATGCAGCTGTAACAGGGGCCATCCAGGGCCGGAGAGCTACCTGAGCAGTGCTGCCATTGCCGTGCTGTGTGTAAAATAAATAAATAAATAAATATTCCGTGTTGTGTAATACATACTATGCTCTCCGTTGTACCGCTAGCCCCTCAACTCAAGTAATGTTCATGTAACATACCGAGTCGAATAGTTACTATTATATTCACTCCAACACAATAACACGGCGTTTCGCAGAACTGATCAGCCTACACCTCCCAGGGGCTTCAAGCATGTCCTGTCCCTGTCAAGCCCCCTCATAATCTCCAATGCACTGGATTATACCTGGTGACATGGGCATCCGCCACGTCACTTGCACTTGGCCAATGCACACCCTGGTACCCACCTGCAAGCTCCTTGAAAAAAATGTTGCCATGCGTAACCACGCACACGAGGGCAACATATACAGGCATGGACAAGCCCAGCCTGCTTTGGAAATCCCTGCATGTGCACAGGTGGACTGTCAGGATGAAAATAGGAAGGAAAGAAAGAAAACGGCCACAGGTGACAAGCCAGGCACAAAACACACAACAGGGCGTGCTCCTCCTTGCCAACAATCCAAAAAGGCATGTATCACAAGGCCTTGGATGTGCAAGCAACATGCACAGGCTATGCAACCATTACTAATATTCCACTGGGTTACTTTCAGACGAGCGTTTGGTGACTTTGTGCCTTGTTCTCACTGTTCAGTCGTATATGGAGGCCAAAAGCTTGCATGCTTTTAGGGTTCAAATGTGGGTGTCCCTGCAACCTTAGGGATTTGGTACCCAATATTATATTAGAAAGAATAATGATAATTGCACCAGGTAAACTTTACCTGGTGGCTTTAAGCACAAGTTTTGACCTCAAAGCTACAGTAATGTCACTGCAACAGTAGCACAATATGTCCCATGGCTGCAGCCGCAGAGCCCAATGGTGCAAGGACAAGAGAACAGCAGAAAAGCGTCACAAAAGGCGGCATGCACAATGTGCATGTCATGCGCCCGACGAATTCTTCCAGGAGGTTGTTTATTTATTGTCTTTGGGAAACCATGCAGCAGATCATGCGTGCTGACATCCTCTCAAAGTCTTGCATTGGAAAGAATAATAGTTGAAAACAAAAGAAAAGCAGTGTGCTGCAGATGCCCGGCGGCACCGCAGCGCCATACCAATCACATGTATGCATTTCTCTTCTTAAATCCCTGCTTGCCCTTCCTTAGGACAACATTCTTACTTCACTAAGCTTTCTTCGCTTTTGCTTTCAAAAATCAAACCAGCCTGCCTGTCAATACTTAAAAGTGCATCCCTGCGGCCATAAATATTTACATTACTTTGCTCCTCTGACCACTTTGCACATAGTCAGATCCCCTGATGCCTTGCCTTTCCACGAGCGCCTCATGCTGCGGCCCTAAGTGCAACCCATCCAGCAAGTCACCATGACCAGTAGGGATTACTCTGAAGCGCACTCATACATCCCTCTAAATTCCGCCCCCAAGACAGCCAGGTAGTGCGCCACTCTTCCGCATCAGAGTGCACCATCTTTCGATGCCAAGGTGCGCCACTTGTCGCCATCGCACAAGGTGGGTGGAGTGCCACATGGCCGCAATGCCCAGCTGCCAAGTGGCGCCTCATGCCCATGCCAGCACCACTAGGCCAAACACAAGGGCAGCGGTGGCCAGGCAGCCAGCCAGCACCCAAGCAAATGCCTGCGCAGCGATGCAACATGCGGGTATTCAAATTACACAAAAGATTGTGCTCCCAAGGGCGTCGCGCTAAACACATGTGTTTTTCCTACATTCAGCAACATTCAGCAGCAAGAATGGTCAAAACACAGAACAAGGAAATCTCTTGGGTTGGGTTTGGTACAAAGATCTTGCATGAAGCGCAGTGTCACACTGAATCACCAGCTGCTTGGTCCGCAAGCCGCATGTGCGCTGGATGGTGTTCAGCCCCTTGTCCACAAAAGGAGCCAAAACCACTGCGCCACCTGCTCGCGCCACCTGGCAAAAATCAGGCATGCAATCAGCACCACTGAAAGCTGACTATGGTGACAATTGAAATTCGATGGATGAAGGATGCAAGCCATGCAAACATGTTTCTGGCAGAGTGGCCCAGCACCACACAAGGATGTACGAACCTTTTCTACCAGTATGGCATACCCAACAGTCACAGCGGAATAGCCACCCTCAAACAGCAAACACGCAAACAACACCCTCTCCAGCAGCACGCCAGCCCTCCCTTCCCCTCCCCTTTATGACCTCAACCACGTAACATCACCCCGTATCACCACTCCGCTTCTACACGCCCACCACTCCAGCGCTTACCTTTGTCACCTGGCTGCCGGCCCATGTGAGCGCAAACACCTCCACAAAGCGGCGCATGGCACCCGCCACACCAAGCCCTGTGGGGACAAGGGGGGGGAAGCTGTGGGAGGCGGTGCAGGCGGGCGGGGCCAGCGGGGGGTTGTATGGAGTGAATTGTTTGTTGCAGACGCCAATTTGAGCAGTGTATGGACATCGGAGCATACATGTGCTGCATGTAACATCTGCCAGTGGAGAACACGTGTGCATGCATGTAACATCTGAACAATGGAATACACAAGTGCATGCAGTTGTGAATACGACCATCCAGGGGCTGGACAGCTGTGTGCAGCGGGTACATTGCATGTGCAAACCTGCCATCCCCGTCCAATTCCACTATTTGTAACGCTCGCGGCAAGCATGTCGGTCCTACGACTTAAACCATTCTGTGCAAAAACTCATGCTTTCGGTCCTTCCTAACCCCTATGCCCTGCACTATGGCTCAAGGGCATGCATCCTGGCAAGGTCAAATGTGTTCTATCATGTGCACCCCTGCCTACACCCCACCTGTCGGCACCTTGATGCCATGATGGTGTACCCTCGCTATGTCAAATCTGCGCAATGATGTGCACCCCCTGCCTTGGCCCCCACCTGTCGGCACCTTCATGCCGTGATGGCGCACCCTCGTTAGGTCACATGCACCATCACTAGGTCAATTGCACCCCATCATGTGCACCCCCTGCCTATCCCCACCTGCCGGCACCTTGATGCCATGATGGTGCACCCTTGCTAGGTCACATGCAACCGACCATGTCCACCCCTGCCTAGCACCCACCTGTCGGCACTTTGATGCTGTGATGGTGCACCCTCGCTAGGTCACATGCACCCTCACCAGGTCACATGCACCCGGTCATGTGCACCCGCTGCCTGCCTCCCACCTATGGGCACCTTAATGACATGGTGGTGCACCCTCGCTAGGTCAATTCCGCGCGATCATGTGCACCCCCTGCCTGGCCCTTACCTGTCGGCACCTTGATGCCAAGATGGTGCACCTTCGCAACGTCACATGCACCCAGTCATGTGCACCCCCTGCCTGCCTCCCACCTATGAGTGACCCCAATGGCAGTCTAATGACCAGCACTGGCTGTGAAATAACTAGTGCCATTGAACTGGATGAAAAACATTGACAGTCACTACTACGCCGGTCAAATGCACCCGATCATGTGCACCCCCTGCCTGCCCCCCCACCTGTAGGCACCTTGATGACGTACACCCATATGAACAGAAAGGCAGCCGTGTAGTACAGGGTGTTGAGCAGGCCATAGGCAACCACGCCTGCAAGGCCGAGCTCCCGTAGCTGGCTCCGAAAGCTGCATGAGCACAGGTGGGTTGTCAGGAATCGCAGGCGATGGCGCAAGTGGCAGGGGGTGGAGGTGGAGGTGGAGGTGGGTGATCGAATGTGCAGGCATTGGTGGGTGATGGAGGGGATGGCGGGCTTTTGCAGTGCATTTGCTCGTTGACATTTCCCGACTGCGTAGATTGCACACTACATGCATGCCCGCCTCACGGCTCGTCTGGGAATAATACCGTATAATACACAGGACATGCAAGCAGTGCGCACTGAGGGGTGGACAAATGGCTTGATGTAGGGTATGCCATATCTGTATGCGCGTATGGCACACTGCAAGCGTGCTCACCTCCCCTTCCATTACGACCAAGCACAGGGTGTGATGCAACCAGAGCGCAACATCTTTATTCATGCTCTACACTCAAAACCTTTCCCAGTGCATTTAATACAAGTTTGCACAAAAATATCCAAATGCTGTGTAATAACCGGCCTCCCCCATCCCACTTGTCCTCCCCGTGTGTCTCACTTTCTGCCAGCTCCCTGGGGTGGGTAGGTGCCATTGCTAGGGCCAGTAGTCACCCCTACCGCCACTGCCGGGCTAGTGCTACTGCTGGTGCTGGTTTCCATGTTCAGTGCGGCCTCATCCACACCTGGAGCTGGCACAGGGGCACTGCTGCCGTTGCCACTACCACTAGTGCTGCGCATCACCTGTGCAACGTGGGGCAGGCGGTCAGTGGCATAGTGCGAGGCTGTAGTGTGCAATATTCCGCTGTGTCTATGCGCAAAGCCTCCGTTTTAGTGATAGTGCTGTGGGTTGAGATTGGTCGCATTGAGGTACCCTAGACCCTAGACCCTAAACCCGCTGCTATATGCATGCATATGCAATAGATAAACTGCACGACGCAAGCAAAGCCAATACTGTGTTGTGGAGACTTAATCAATAATATCGGTTGCGTGCTGTAGATGGACTGTGGGCAAGTTTGAAATAGTCGACAGGAGACTCCGTTGCTATATGCATGCATATGTGCACTTGGGACGGTCAAGTGTTGCAGCACAGTGGTGGTAACTCAGCTGCTGATCACCCAACAGGTGGTCTATACTACACTCGTAGCACCTGCACCATTGCGTACGCGGTGCACAATAACGAGGCGTATTGGGCACTAATTGATGAGTGGGGTGAACTTACTCTCGGCCCTTTGGTGGTGCTACATGGACGCGAGGCTTTGGACACTAAACTACTGTATCGCCCAAGCTTTTTCGTGTGTCGGAGACACGGTGCGGGACGGTACGGCAACGCCACCAAGGAAGCCATGCTATCCACCAACTGCCCCACTGTCTGAGCAAACGTTGCAGCCACACTCTCAGATAGGAGGAATAGGCCAAGACAAAATTCGGTCAACTGTCTTCCACTGGGTTACGCGCAATCCTGAAACTTGTGCCATGTTCGCCTAAGAACGCAGTCCGGAAGGCCTTTATCATTCGGTATTTGGCTCGCTAGGGTTCTCAGTGCAACCCTAGGGGCTTGCGTGCACCCTTGAATCGCCCTCACCACCACCACACCCCACAATCCTCCCCATCGCAGGCGGACAGGCGGACACCACACAGCCCGTCAACAGGCTGAAATTGTGGCTGACCTTTACCCTCCGTTGCTTTCTGCTTCACCAATATATTACAATTTTCTGCGACCTCGAGGCTACAGTGGACATAGCAATGGCTTTGAAATCTATTGCTCTTCTTCATTTAGTGGCATAATTAGTGAGCTGCAGCTGCTGCAGCCAATGGCACAACTGCACCTGAGTTGCCAGCCTTGGCACCATGCAATGCCCTACAAAACCACAGCGCTCTACACAGGTATAAATCATATGTTCGATCACAATTGTGCCTTCAAATTATGAAATACAATGCAAACTTATGCTACAGCAAAGCAATTGTGCAGATCTCGTCAAACGTTTTTGTCTCAAAAAGATAGAAAAAGTGCGGCTCACGAGGCATGCACCAAGCCAGCACTGCTGGCAGCAGCGATGAAAAACACCCAGAACGGTTTCTCTTGCAATGGTCAGTGAAGGCGCCTACCGCCAAAATGTGCTCCCTAAAACCCGACCCTTGGCTGATGGCGCGTGCTCAGAATAAAGAAAGGTTTAAAGCCCATGAAAGCCAAGGCAAATGGTATCTTACACGGCCTTTTTTTGCAATGTCTCAAGTTGTGAGCTTACTCAAGTGTGTGCATGCAACTCCCCTAGAAGTACCACAATGCACATGACAGGCAGGACGGAATGCAACCAATGTGTGGTCATCAAGGTCCCTTTTCACACCAAGAAGCATTTTATCGCAAAGTCTTGCTTGCTGTTGTATCCCACCCTCCCTCTCCTCTTGATTTCCCTTGTCCTCTACTTTATGCCGACTCCCTGAGGTGGGTGGGTGTCATTGGTAACCCGGTGGACCCCCCACCCCACTGCCAGTGCTGGAGCTGGTGCTAATGCTGGCATTTAGTACACCTTGCTCCACTCCTGGACCAGACGCAGGGTACCTCTCCAAGGAAGCGCACACTCTACCACTGGGCCCTACCCCACTGCGCACCCACAGGGCATATGGTCAGTTGCATGAAGGCAGAGGTGCCATGCGTCAGCCACGTATACCCAATACCTCGTGTTTGGCTTGAAATCTCCTAACTTGTAGTAAAGTGAACAAGTACATTCAACAGCCACGGCCTTTAGCTTCATAGCCAGCTTTAAACTCCGCACACCTGAACTACACAGTCCGGCAGCAAACTGCCCCTTCCCCCACATCGAATCAACCTGCCACATTGCTGCCACCCCTGACCCGTTCCCCATATTTCCCACCCCTATAAATATCAATGCACTAACGGTATAAACAGTGCCATGATGTAAATTGCGGGGCACAACTTGAGCAAGGCTGCTGCTAAACTGGCTGTGGTATGCAATGCATGTGATATCCGAAACAATGGCACCTCCCCAGCTCCTACCTCTGTCCGCCTACCCCACAGCAGCAGGAGGTCGCTGATCCAGATCATGCCGTACACACATGCACAAAAGTGCGCCACTGAAGGCATGCCATACCCTGCGGGGCCAAGGGGCGCACAGCTGTGTGAGGGGCGCAGGCCAGCATGGGTGTGCATGCAGGGGGCAGTGTAGGGGCGGGGCGGTGTGGCGGCATGCAGGGGAAGGGCATGCGCTGCTGAGGTGCATCATTATCTTTTTACTGCAATGACGATACACTGCATGCACGTGCACCTCACCGCTTGCCTTGGAATACCCCAGCGCATGTTGCAGGCACAATGTCATGCAATCACTGTGAACCCATCAATGAGCACGTTCAGAAGTGTTAAAAGCGAATGTTTAAACTCGAAATTCCCCTTTCGTGTTTTTACCCCACCCTCACCCTCCCCTTCTCTCATCCCATGTGTCTCACTTTCTGCCAGTTTCCTGGGGCGGGTGGGTGTCATTGGTAGGGTTGGTGTTTGCCACTTCCACTGCTGGCGTGTTGGTGGTGGTACCATTTTCCACGCCCAGTGCGGCTTTATCCACATCTGATGAACTTGGTACAGGGGCACCGGAGCCACTGCCACTGGTACTGCCACTGCCACTGCCACTGCCACTGCCGCTGCCGCTGCCGCTGCTGCTGCGCACCACCTGCACAAACTGCACAGTACAGGCATGCAATAGCATGGAGTTCAGCTGTAGCTGTGCAATTTTCTGCTGTGTGCAGGCGCAAGCTTCCGCCTGACAGCAGTGGGTTGAGCATGTCTCGAGAGATAGTACCCTAAACCCTAGACCTCAAACCCTAAGCAATTTTTCCATATGCATGCTTGTGTCTACAACACCAGGTAGTGCACGTTTCAAGGTGAGAAAACCACCTTATATCTCACTGCAAGCCCCATAAACCAGTCTACGGCTGTTGCTGCAAGTGGGTTGTGGGCAGAAGTAAAGCACGGCCCTGACTGCTATTGGACACAGCCCTGACTGCTATTGTACCGACTGTGTGCAACGCTTATGACTTAGGAGGTTCAAGTGATGGAGCACTGTGGTGGTGAGCCAAGCTTCCCATACTGGTGTTTTATGGTACCATATCGCAGCCTTGAGACACTCCAATGAGCAAGGACATTCATAATAGTTGGCATGAGGCATGTGTGGGTGCACGTACCCTCGGCCTTCTGGCAGAGCTGCTTGTACGTGGGGTTGTGGGGACTAGACTACTGTTCCGAGTAAGAGTTTTAGTTTGTCGGAAATACGGTGCGGAACGGTACAACAACGCCACCACGGAAGCCATGCATTTCAACTTGAGGCAAGTTCTGAGCAAGAATGCAGGCCCACTTCAAGCAGATACAGGGAAAATAGGTACAGAAACGGTTCGGTCCACTAAATCTCATCGGGTTACGTTCAGTTGATCACCTGAGAGCTCAGAGAGCTTGAATACTTGTGCCGTGCTCGCGCCATAGCCGATATGTTTGTGCATTCCTTTTGCTAGGGTTTTCAGCGCAACCCTAAGGGGTGGGTATTTATATTTCTTTTTTTACCATTTAATTTCCTGAGACTTTACCTGCTGGAGTTGACACAGCAACATCCACAAACAAACAAACAAGCAGACAGGCATTCCCAGCCGCCATCGGCTTATTGCCTTGTGTGCCCCTAGAGGCAACCTCCACAACAAGGGTGGCCAAGAGTGGGGGGTGCCACTGTCGCAAGTGCTACAATGACGATTCCAACAAACACTGTCGCATTTACTGGAAAACTTGGCAAACTTGGGTAAATCAGTATTTACAGATCCAACTGTGCATGCATTAGACAGGAATATTACATGCGACTTGATCTTATCACAAACAACATCACCGCTAAAAAGGACAACTCCAGCGTCTGTACCAAAGGACTATGTACCATGGCCAGGACGTACAGGTATCAGCAAATCCTCCCTAGGAATTTCACACCTCACACGGGGTACCCATACACGTGTCATGTGCCCTCTGGATGCAATGAAGTCAAACAAGTCAATCATAAAACCCAATCTGCGGGGTCGACGCAATGGCGTGTGCTTGCCCGTAATGCTGACAACCTGATCAATGGGTGCGGCAGGCGTTGACCCATCCAGCGCAACACCTGCAATCATGCAGAGGTGCATCAATTTGTCAAACCCCGCTATATGGTCAAGATGACAGCCATTAACGCAAAATACACCACCCAGCCCAGGCCTGTGAAACATTATGCCATGGGTGATTACAGATGGTATTCACTCAACATGAAATGTATCAAACACAACAAGTTTATGTGCAACATTCTGTTGCAATAAACACATAGTGATTGTAAAACAGCATGCGTACTGAGCTGGTTGGAACCCCTTGTACGGCATATTTCCCACAATGTCATGCAAAAGGTCTAAATGTCAAAACACCGTGTACTTGTGCAACTGCACCTAATCCAAATCTGCAACATCCATGATGAAGTCCAAACTTGCCACACATTCATTTCATGAAGCCGACTCAAACAGCGCACCATGCTCTCCCTTTCAATCGGACCAAAATGATGCTATCATGCATTATACTATGTTACTTTATTTCTAGATTTCACCGACACATGTGCATCTAGTCCACTTTTACACAAAATCCACTGCCGCATACAGCAGTTGCTGTGCACGCCCTGCGCTTGTTACTGCCCACAAAGGCCTTGGAAAACACTAGGCCCTTGAGCCAATTTCCAATGGCCAGCAATGCAGTCCAATGTGCAACAGCATCACACGCAGCCTGTCCACCCATGGCTCACTGCGCGAGCGGCATTCTCAAGCTGCTGTTGTTGGTAACGTTGCACTGAGTGCTGCGCACTGTTCCAGTGCCAGTAGATGCACTTTGTGAGCTCTGCGTCTGGCTGTTGGCCCCGCCTGTGGGGCACACGTGTGGCTAGGTGAGTATTTCCGTAAGTGAGCCAGGAGCTACACCGGCGCTTTGCTATCTGTGACTCGGGATACCCATGACTGGAGGAGGGAGAAATTTTCATAATCCAAGTTTGCAACTTACCTGTTGAAGTGGAGTAGGATGAAGAGGATGCGGCATTTCCACCAACAGTGGTGCTGGTGGCTGAGCCAGGCCCTCCAACGCTTGTTGACGAGGATGACGCGCCGTTTCCTGAGCCTGCAACAACAAATACAATTTCTCAAGCTAGCATGTGTCTGCAAAAAAAAACCATAATGCTCTTGTCTGCTGAGGTGGCATCACATTACATGGCATTGCTGCGTGTTCGTTTACTGATGTAAGTATATTCAAACGACGTAACATCTGATTCAGAAACAAAAGGGGGGAAAGCCGTCTAGCATGCGGTACGACTGCTTTGCACAGACAAATGCTCGATGCGGGCAGCCATTGAGATTCCCAGAATGTTTTGCTTTGCTCTGCAGATTCTATACAACCGCAGCTGGTTAGTCACAGGACCAGCACAAATATAATGTCACAAACAACAGGTGGAGGAACACAGAGAAAAAGGTTCACTGAATTTTACGGAATAGGTCGGTGCGCATACCTGCACAAGTGAAAGTGCCCGAAACCTCAATGCCGCAGGTCCAGTACACATCGGCCGAGGGAACTGGGATGTTGGCCAGCTGCTGGCAGCCATTGGTGCTTCCAAAGCCTCCAAAGTTGATACCACCTTGGAACGGGAAGCCGGACGAGAAGGCGTTGAATGGGCTCTGCATGTGTGCGCAAAGTGTTATTAAACCCTAGACCCTAAACCCTAAATCCCACTGTCTGTTGTTGCTGGTACGTGTGCAGAGCACAGTGGTTGTAGCGTATTACACCACAGCCCAATTCATTTTGTGCCAAGACTGGCACAAGACTCTTACCCGCTACCACGCCATGCATGGTCTACTCCCAGGTAGCATGCGCACAAACGCACTGTCAATGCATGGTCAGTTCTGGACCACCATCTGAAAGCCACTATTCCAGTGCAAGCTTGCACAGTGCCTCAGAAGAACTTCTTTCTGACGCTACTGGATGCAATTTAGAAAGCAGCGGCACATTTGGTATTTGGTATGAACCTGCCTAGTGTACCTTACCTGAAGGCTGCAGCTCCCCTTTGTGTAGCGCACCACCCCCAGTCCCGAGGATGAGCCCGCGATTGTGGTGGCACTGGTCCCATCGATGAACACGCTTCCAATGCCAGACAAGCCCACGTTCACGGTTGAGGTTGTGCCCACAAGGTACACGTCGCCTGTCCCAGAGTTGAAGATAGTGGTGGCTCCCAGCTGGCCCGTCACAACCATGGACCCGGTCCTGCACAGTGCAAACAGAAAGTCATGCCATTGCGGCAAATGAAATGCAATGCCATTGCGTACTATAAAAGACCTTTGCTACAGGTATTCCGGGTCAGCATGGAGGGCGGCATTACTCGTACACGCTGTGCAGCGCTGAGCATGCATGCACTGC
This sequence comes from Heterotrichella gracilis, assembly GCA_032358255.1. Classification (NCBI taxonomy): domain Eukaryota; class Xanthophyceae; order Tribonematales; family Xanthonemataceae; genus Heterotrichella; species Heterotrichella gracilis. The sequence goes on from JAULBX010029931.1 coordinate 72,716, forward strand.
TTTTGGGCCCGGCCTGATGCTTACAGTGAGTTCATGAGGTTCCAACTTTGTGAACTTGCAACATGTACGTTGACCAATGTCACATGTATCGCAACAGTTGGCAATGGCCTGGCTTTGTGCAAACAACATTACAAGGGCACCATTTTCATGCGCATACTCACCCAGCATTCTGCAGCACCAATTCCTGAGCTGTAATTCCGTTGACGTATATGACACCAACGTTTGCAGAGGCAGCGGTGAACTTTGGCACGTTGAAGCCCCTGTCCACAGCCACATCCGCATTGGGGGACCTGACCGTCACAGACTGCAATGCGCCAGCTGGCAGCGTGACCTTCACCTTGATGGCTTGGCTGGTGGAAAAAGGTTTGTTGGTCTCCAAACGCAGGACGCCATCTGCGAGGGCAAGAGCAGGTGTTGCTCAACACATACCATTCCAATAGTGAGTTAGCAAACACAAGGGCAAGTCAGAATATGGTGGCTTAAGCAACACCAGCATCCATAGGGTATTGGGATTCACATGGGGATACAAAGGGCAGTCTGTACTATGCTACAACATGGGACCCCCCTGAGCAGCTAGTACGCCGCATGGGCCTCCATGTGGCAGCAGGGCAGGGAACAGGGTGGCAGTAGCAATGGATCCGAGCCAATGCCAGGCAGCCCAATCAGTGAGCTGACACCAAGGGTGCCAACTGCCTCATTTTGAACAAGCATAGCCATTGTACCTGTCACAGAAGCTGCGATTGCAGCCTTCACAGCATCCTCAGCATCAACTTGGACAGAGTACTGGTCAGCAGGGCTGATCAGGACACTGAAAGGAGTGCATACTTCGATAGCACTGAATTGCCTGTCGTTCTGCCCCAAGGCCATCATGTTCATGCCCTTGGTGACAGCAAGGACAGCCACAGTAGCAATGAAAAATTTGCTTGGAGCCATAGCACGTTCGCTGCTGTCTTGGGGTTAATACCCAGTTGGCTAACAGTTTCGTCAACAGTGTAACGGCACCCAAAACAACGCAACAAGAACCCTTTTATGAAGTGTCGCGTGAGTAGCAAGGTTGCTCCTTTGCAAACGTGATGGGTCTGTCAGGAGGAACTGTGAACCACCCTCTAGAAAGATATCCGAGGAACCACCGACAAGTGGACCAAGAGTACTGTACGTTGAACGTTGCAGGAAAGGTGCAACCGAGAGCGAGGCTAGCAATTGAGGTTATGCGAGAACAAGCAGTGCAACAGGCTTGTACAAGTATATGCGACGTTCACCAGCAAGGCTTCTGGACGTTTCGTTGACAGCTGTTGCTTGATCTGAGGAAGTTCCTCCGAGGGGTGCATGTGCATGTGGGCGCGATGATGTGTACCGATTTGCCGCGGGCATGTGATTCTTGCAGTGCGGCTGATTTGCAGGGACTGAGAATGTTCTGAAGGCACGCGTGGCAGCGGCCCAAAACCCTTCGAAACTAAACCAGGGTGGAACTCGAAGGGTGCATGTTCCACCAACGTTCCGCAGAGTGGCTGGAGTGAGAGCTCCCCAGGGTGTGCACACGAAGATTAAGCCTTGATCCCCATGGCCAACCCCGCCTGATTTGTCCCATGATACTGGGAAATTTGACAGCTTACAAACAGTCATGCTACACAAGGAGCGTGCTGCAGTGAACATCAATGGCACCAAAAGGAAAGGAACTAATAAAATGCAGAATTGTCCGAATCACGCTTAGCTTGTTTGTACAAAGACTAACACCAGGGCGCGCCGCATGGCATACGCTTTAGCCTATGCTCTGCAATCAATGCCAGCATGCCAATCGCACATGGTATTGGAAGTGAAAAAGCGCAACAGTTTGGGTACGGAAAGCATAATACCAATTGATCATTGACGTGCTTAAACGACACACATATTTTAGCCAGGCGCCCTGGGACCTGTAATCCTGACACTGCCAGGCTGCCTGATCCAATGACCAAGCCAACGACTAGTATACAAGATTCCAACGGCTTGAGAAACTCCATGGAAAACTTCACCATTCATTGCCGCTGCTTGTGAGTTAGTGAAAATCTGACAGCACATGTGCGCGAGTATGCCTGGTAAAATACACAACCTCCTACTCTGCCGGCAAAAGGTCAGCTGTAAATATACGTGTGGTAACTAAAGGTGCCACGCAAACCAGAACTGTCTACTAGGCATGGATTTGGTCCGCCAATATTATCACAAGGCTTGCATGACTGATAAACAAGTGCAAAATGACTGATAGCTTGAACATCGTCTCCACATCTGCCATACCATGCAAATCAATGCATTGGCTCTGCTTACTGTGCAATAAACACTGTACAACCATATACACAGCAAAGACTGTTGGCACACAAGCTACGACATACTGTGACATGGAATGGATGTGCCACATGCGTCATAACAGCACACCACATCGAATGTATCAGGTAGGGATCGCCTACTTTACACACCACTGGTTTTTGCCTTGCCTGATACAACCAGGGTCCAAGCTTGCCCACAGCAACCTAGCGGCGCCTCCAAATCTGCAGTCAACTGCTGGTCTGAGTTAGGCTGCCCTCCTCCTGCCCGCCTTCACAGTGAGCACCCCATCCATCACGTCTGCCCTCAGGCTGTACAGGTTGACGTCATATGGCAGCTGCCAGGTGTTGACAAAGGGGCCAAACTCAAACTCCTTTCGAACCACCTTGCCCGACACTGCAATCAAGCAAGGCCATTCAATTTGGTTCTTACAACTCATGTTGTTGCAGCCCAGGCATGTAAATTGGCAATTGGCAATGCACTGCAAGACATGGCAAAAGCTGGACCTTTCGAGTAAATAAGGCGGTTGCTACAAGACAGCACACCATAGCAGCATCAAGTGACTAATGCATGTTTAATGATCAATACCTGGCTTCCGATTTCCTGAGATTTGCAGCTTGCGGCCACTACGCAGCATCACTCGAATGTCCTCTACAAAGCCACAAACAGCTCGTCAATCCGCAATGGACATTTAATTCCCACCATAGCTTTTGTGAAACGCATGACGCTATGACTGGAGCTGTCAATGCATTGGTGCACCCAACCACAGCACAGCCTGCGTCATGCAACCATTTTAATGGCTCAGTGCGCACCTAGTTTCACCCCAGGCACTGCCATGTGCAGCTCGTAGCCAAGGTCATTGCTTGTCACCACAGCCTGCAGCAATTTGGGGGTAATCATCATGCCAGGCCCACTACATTACGCATTGCAGAAGCATTATGGGTCATGGTGCTGAGGTAGAATTGACAACATGGCGCAGAGTACCCACAAGCATTACCACGCGTGGATACCTGTGCATGCATATGCCACAAATCCGAGATTAGCTGTGCACTTCCCCCTCATGGGAGGATCAAATAAATCGTCACCTGTGGTGCCCAGCCTTGGTTGACCCATGTCTTGAAGGGCGCAGGCAGGGTGGTCAGTGACGGTTTGCCCCCCTGTACATTCACCCTCGCGCGCTGGACCACACCCTTGCCCGCGCGCACAGCTGGCTCCTGGCCACCCCTTGCAGCCTGAGTCGGGTTGATGGAGGGCAGTGGCAGGATCTCTGGCTTGTGCTGCAGCTCTGAAAGCATTGGCCTGGCGTACGCTGGCTGGGTGTATGGTGGGGGTCTTGCCGACATGGCAGAAAGTGGCACAGGGGGTGCTGGTGGCCGCGGGGGTGGGGGTTGCAGCAGCTTCGTTGCCAACAGCAGTGCGTGCTCTGTGTGCGCAGCAGCAGGTTCCTGGTGTATGAGGGTTGGGTTAGTAACAGGGCGCTCATCACAGGTGGCAACGTGGCACTGAGCAAGCAATAACTTGAGGGCTGGAAGTGACTTTGGTGTGTTGCAGCAGTAGATATTTGACACAACACAGGAGGGTCTGAGACACACCTGGCAGGAGGTTGGGCGTGCGAAGGCGGTCTTGTCGCCTTCAGGGCGACCAAAAGCTACCCTCTGCGTTGCTGCACATGGCTGCACACCAACACAAGCTTAGTCATACATGGGCACAATTAACGCGGAACCCGTGGAGAGCACAAGCTCTGAAAGGGTGGAAAAGAGAACCCTTTGCACACAAGCCAGTCTGCAGGCAGATATTTTCCAATGGGCAATGTGCAAGTGAAAAACCAAGCTGCTTGTTGCGACACCGTTACCTGCAGCTCCAAGCTGGAACCCAAGCCGCTGTGCCCGTTGTTATTGGCAAAGTGGCCAGCAAATACTACCAGGCGTCTCGTGCTGAATCGCGGGGTACCGAGGGTTTGGCTGTCCATGTTGTCTCGTTGTGGGTGAACCTAGGTCTAAGCGTCCACAGTAACTTGTCGAGCCACTGCCTCTGCTAGAAGATGGGTCAAGAAGAAACTAGCAAGTGCACCTATGGGCAAGTTGTGTTGGAAACACAACACATGCATGCATGCATAAAAGCTGAATTGCATGTAAACATGCACCAGAAGGCAGACGGGGGAGTGGCAGGGTGACTCACTAAAAGGCTCGAGTTCGGGCGATATGTAGTCAATACCAGATGACACCCTGCAAATTTCTAGTGCCAACTGTAAAAGTTTCAAGGTACTTGTGTTCAAACGCGGGCTGGTTGTCGTGAAGGGCATTTAAACGTTCGATGCGTATGCATGCATATGCCCGCCCACATTGCCATATCACACATTTTGCTGTAAATCTGCCCCAAGTAATCGTTTTTTATTGGTTTGAAGACGGCCTTACATAGATTAGCAAGGGGATGGCGCAGTTGCACAAGGTTCCACGGTTTGACGAGCAAGGACGAAAAACATTTTCTAACCTTAGGAGCCCTGTTGCCGAGTAATAGTACTGAGAGGTATCTGTTATGCTTGGGAGATTAGAAGCATAACCACAACTTTGACCAAAAGAAGCTACAGAACAACCATCCGAAGACTGGCACACAAATCAAGATGCGGCATCACAAGGGGATGCCATCAGCCATCGTGGCCGACAGTTGCAAGCAGTGACATAGCGGTGCACCTGAGCAGGTAGTTGACTTCATGACGGTAGTAGTAGAGTCATCTGCCACCAACCAGGCGCCACCTCAAGCTATGCCTGCAGCTGCCAACGGCATACATGGTGAGCAACCCACGAGCAACCTTGACACCGAGGAACAACCAGACAGCAACCACAAGGAACCTCCACTAGAACCTCCACTTGACAGCAATCACGTCAATGCAGCAGCCAGTTCGCCTGCTGCCTGTGGTGCTCCCGACAGCAGCGAAACCCTCCACTTTGACGAGATCCTAGAGGGTTTGGCAGGCGCGGTTGAGCAGGAGGCAGCACTGGAATGGCTCAGCACTGCAGAGGCCATGCAGCTTCCAGAGATACCCGAGGGGTATGTCACAGTCGATGACCAAGGGTACGACATGCGGGTGGGCGTCCAGCCCAAGCGGCCGGCGAAGGTGGAATCGGACAGCGAGGATGCAGGGGAGGAACACCATGCACCGCGCAAAAGCAGCAGCTCAGGCAAAACTGATGAGGCGAGTGAGGGCTCAAGTGGCGATGACAGCGATGATGATCAGGGGGAGGACAATGGTCGGGTGCAGCGCAGCACAGCCTCCTCCCAAGATCAGGACACTGGTAGGTGCAACCCGAGGACTGCCTGTCTGATATGGGATTGTATGCCGCATCACAGCATGATGGGGTTTCAGCATTGCTCAAGCATTTGAACCCTCTATTGGCGGTTGATGGTGTGGTGCCAATAGTTGCTGAATCATGTAGCCTTTCGTTGCAGGGGGGGGGGATGATAAGGATGCAGGTGAAACACCCAGAGTCAGGAAGACAATCAAGAAAAAGGGTCCAAGGGAGGTTGACTACTATGGAATGGATCCTGGATTGTTTCAGGTAATGGGGCGTAGTGAGCAACGCCATTTGGCACATGCCGCATGAGCAGAACCACCATGCAATATGCTAATTATTTGGCTTTGTCCCACGCTTTGCATGAGCACATGAGGATACAGAATACAATTTAGAAAATCTCCAAAAATATGTTCTGGTGTTTGTTCATGCACTTTAATGCGTATGCACCAGATGCAATTGACTAACATGCCCCATCCGCAGGAGGGCGAAGTTCCAGGAAGGCCCAAACAAGCCCTCCCGCCTGGCTGGAAATGCATTCGGAGGTCGATTGTCGAAGGTAGGATACACAGGGACTACAAGCTCTACTACAGCCCCAGCGGCCGGCGGTTTCAAACATTCGCTACAGCGGCAAAGGCTTTCGACAGTGACTTGCCCTCTAAGAAGCAGAAGAAGGGTATGTTGGGCACGCTGGGGAGATGCTGCGTGCATGTGCCGTGGTGCACACTGTGTGTCCTTTTATCTGCTGCAGAATGTGGTGCAGTTTCTGGTTCAATAAATGATTCAATTTGGATATATTATTGACTGCCCATTTCAGTACAAGTGCCTGTGCAAAATTATGCGAGGTATCTGCTTCTTATAGGGGAGGGTTGTGCATATGATGAATCATAGGCCGTGATTGATTTGATCAATGGTTACCGATTATCTGTGTTACCTGTACAACCATGCGCAGGTACGGCAACCATCAATGCGCCGATCAATGCGCCCAGCAATGCCCCCAGCAATGCGCCCAGCAATGCGCCCATCAACACGCCCAGCAAGGAGTCTGCCAAGGAGCACAGCAAGGAGCCCATCAGTGCACCTGCTGCTATTCCAGACAACGCTGCAGACGGAGACGAAAGAGCGCCTGCTGAGAGAGCGCCTGCTGAGAGAGCGCCTGCTGAGAGAGCGCCTGCCAACAGAGCGCCTGCCGACAGAGCGCCTGCCCACAAAGCGCCTGCTCCTGCATCTGTGCCTTTCTCTGCAGACCAGCTGCCGCGCGGTTGGCACATGGAGGCAGTCCGGAGGGTGAAAGGGATCAAAAGCGCTGTTGACAAGTAAGCGTTGTTCAACTTGGCAAGTAACAATGTGTTCTGCATCTGCAAAATCCAAATGATGCACTGTAAGGGTAAAGTTTTTGAGACAGTGCTTCATCATTGGAATGGAATATCTCCACGGCAGCTGTTGGCCTGAGGAGATGCAACGCCACAGGGTAAATGCCATGCCTTCGTGCGTTTACCTTCGAATGACGGGACACATTTCTAATGTGCTGCATGGAGCATGTCACCCTCCAATTTTGTGCAAGGGGTTCATAACAACTTCAATTGTTTGTGCTAAAGGTGCAACTGTGCCTTTTCACAAATATCGTGATTGCGGTGCAGGTACTATATTTCACCTTCCGGCGAGAAATTCACCTCCTTGAGAAAAGCCCAGCAGCGCTGGGCAGGAGAGCCAAATTTCGCCCTCCTACACGAGGTTCTCCTGTCCATTGCCGCACACCCCTTGGCACCAGTGAGTGCTGGGCAGGAGCTGGCGCTGCAGCGGGCGCGGCACGTGCTGTGGGTGGAGGAGGCGATGCATGCGGGCAAGGGGGAGTGTGCCGTGTGCATCGAGATGGATGCTGGAGTGGGAGGCAAGTGGAGGGGGAGGGCCAGGGGTTAGATTGCTTGCATGGTGCAAGCAAGTTAAGTTACAGGAAAATTAGTTATACCCTGCACCCAGCCAATCTGACGTCAGTGCTAAGGATATCTGTATACCTGTGATATCTATCTTTCTCTTTGCGCCATGGCTTTTGGTGCAAAGAACCACTCTTGTTTTCCGCCCACTATTTGACCCCGTGACAACTTGTGTTTTTGCAACGTATTGATGTCTCGTCCTTTATTGTGTGCAATGTTTTCCACTTTTGGTGTGGAATTTAGCCATCGTTTAATCTTTCGTTGGACCAAAAGTGCAGCACACTGTAAGTAGTCATAGACCGGCCGTTTTAGTACAAATTTATGCAAGGCATCTGCTTTTTCTACGGCAGGGTTATGCGCAACTAACTAATGAATCATAGGCCGATCGTTGCTTTGATTAATGATTATGGATTATCTGTGACAGGTGTGCAACCATGCGCAGGTACAGCGCCCATCCATGCGCCCATCAACAAGCCAAGCAGTGCAGCTGCTGTCGTTCCAGACAATGCTGCAGATGGAGACGAGAGAGTGCCTGCTGACAGAGCGCCTGCTGACAGAGGGCCTGCTAAGAAAGCGCCAGCTGACATGGCGCCTGCTGACATGGCGCCTGCTGACATGGCGCCTGCTGACATGGCGCCTGCTAAGAGAGCGCCTGCTAAGAGAGCACCTGCTGAGAGAGCGCCTGCTAAGAGAGCGCCTGCTGAAACAGTGCCTGCCGAGAGCGCGCCTACTGACAGCCCGCCTGCTGACAGTGCCCCTGCCGAGAGCGTGCCTGCCGACAGCGCGCGTGCTGACAGAGCCCCTGCTCCTGTATGTGCACCTTTCTCTGCAGACCAGCTGCCGCCTGGTTGGCACATGGAGGCAATCCGAAGGGTGGGAGGGACCAAACGCGCTGTTGACAAGTAAGCGCTGTTGACAACAATGTGTTCTGCGTCTGCAGATAAAAACCAATGTACTGCAATGGTAAAACTCTTTAGACAGTCTTCATCACTGGAATGGAGTGTCTCCATGGCTGCTGTTGGTCTGAGGAGATGCAGCGACATAGGGCTATGCCATGCCTGGGTGTGGGGGTTTCGCTTAGCGGGACGGGACGCATTTCTGATGTGCTACATGGACCGTTTCACCCTCCAATTTGTGCAGAGAGGATGCAAAAACCATCAATAATCTTGTGCTATAGCGCAGCTTTGCCTTTTTACACATATTACGTTTGCGGTGCAGGTACTATATTTCACCTTCTGGTGTGAGATTCAGGTCCCTGAAGCAAGCATGGCAGCACATATCAGCTCAGGGTGCCATGCCCTCCCCGCAGCCATTGTCAGGCCTCGCCCTCCTACACGAGGTTCTCCTGTCCATTGCCGCACACCCCTTGGCACCGGTGAGTGCTGGGCAGGAGCTGGCGCTGCAGCGGGCGCGGCACGTGCTTTGGGTGGAGGAGGCGATGCATGGGGACCAGGGGGAGTGTGCCGTGTGCATCGAGATGGATGCTGGAGTGGCAGGCAAGTGGAGGGGGAGGGCCAGGGGTTAGATTGCTTGCATGGTGCACGCAATCATTACAAGAAATTTAGGGTTTAGGGTTTAGGGGGACATCCTAAACCCTAAACCCTAAACCCTAAACCCTAAACAGAAATTTAGATGTACCCTGCACCCAGCACCCAGCCAATCTGACGTCAGTGCTAAGGATATCTGTATACCTGGGAAACCTATCTTTCTCTTTGCGCCATGGCTTTTGGTGCAAAGAACCACTCTTGTTTTCCGCCCACTATTTGACCCCGTGACAATGTGTGTTTTTGCAACGTATTGATGTCTCGTCCTTTATTGTGTGCGATGTTTTTCACTTTTGGTGTGGAATTTAGCCATCATTTAATCTTTCGTTGGACAAAAAGTGCAGCACACTGTCAGTAGTCATAGACCGGCCATTTTAGTACAAATATATGCAAGGCATCTGCGTTTTCTACGGTAGGGTTGTGCGCAACTAACTAACGAATCATAGGCCGGTCGTTGCTTTGATAAATGATTATGGATTAGCTGTGACAGGTGTGCAACCATGCGCAGGTACAGCACCCACCCATGCGCCCATCAAGGAGCCCAGCAGTGCATCTGCTGCCGTTTCAAACAGCACTGCAGATGGAGACGAAAGAGCGCCTGCTAAGAGAGCGCCTGCTGACAGCGCGCCTGCGGATAGCGCGCCTGCTGACAGCGCGCCTGCTGAAACAGCGCCTGCCGAGAGAGCGCCTCCTGACAGAGCACCTGCTGAGAGTGCGCCTGCTGAGAGAGTGCCAGCTCCTGTATCTGTGCCTTTCTCTGCAGACCAGCTGCCGCCTGGTTGGCGCATGGAGGCAATCCGAAGGGTGGGAGGGTCCAAACGCGCTGTTGACAAGTAAGCGCTGTTGACAACAATGTATTCTGCGTCTGCAGATAGAAAACCAATGTACTGCAATGGTAAAACTGTGTAGACATGCCATGCCATGCCTGGGTGTGGGTGTTTTGCTCACCTGACGGGACGCATTTCTGATGTGCTACATGGAGCATTTCACCCGCCAGTTTGTGCAGAGAGGATGCAAAAATCATCAATCATCTTGTGCTGCGGCGCAGCTTTGCCATTTTACACATAATGTGTTTGCGGTGCAGGTACTATATTTCACCTTCTGGTGTGAGATTCAGGTCCCTGAAGCAAACATGGCAGCACATTACAGCTCAGGGTGCCATGCCCTCCCCGCAGCCATTGTCAGGCCTTGCCCTCCTCCATGAGGTTCTCCTGTCCATTGCCGCACACCCCTTGGCACCGGTGAGTGCTGGGCAGGAGCTGGCGCTGCAGCGGGCGCGGCACGTGCTTTGGGTGGAGGAGGCAATGCATGCGGGCAAGGGGGAGTGTGCCGTGTGCATCGAGAGGGATGCTAGGGTGGGAGGCAAGAAGAGGCGGAGGTAGATTCTTATATCTGTGGCAATTGCCTTTCATCCTTGCACCCATGGCTGTTGGGGCAAAGAACGACCCTTGCTCCTACCCACTACCTGACCCGTGACAGTTTCTGTTTTGCATTTGCTTGAACATATTGATGTATGATACTCGTCCTTGGCAATTTATTATGTGTAATGAGTGGAATGCCCTGAACCGACGGCGTCAGCCAAAGTGATTCTCCAGGAGTCATTTGTTCTGGGTACTTTCCTTTGCTTGGTGTAGCAGCAACCGTTAGAAAGAAAGAAAGGACGGGAAGGCACAGAGGCGTAATTATGGGACAAAGTGCGCTGACAAAGTGCGCATGCGTGTTCCTTTGTTGTTTTGTAACACGGTAACCAGGGATACCAGGGCGCCCACGAGGCCATGGCCGACAATGCCCTCAGATCCTCACAACCATATCCTGTACGTCCGTCTTCAGGCTCTTTCAAGCTGTCGGAAATCTGAGATGTATGCCTGCACCGTTGCCAACCGCAGCTGCACCTGATTCAATCAAAGTTTAAAAATCAGTTGCAAGACAAAAATTAAAATGAATTATTATGAAACACTGAAGCCATGCAGAAGCGACCAATTGTGTGTCGCGACTCTTAATTAGTCTGTTCGAACACTGCTTGTCCTGAACCACACAGCTTCACACGCCTAGGAGGCCTTTACTTTCTCGACTGTCAAGAAGCAACAGACAAACACGTTTGCAGTCGCCCACCTAAAGTTACCTGCACATGTCCCACAAGATATTCCTTGCAAGTCAGGTTTTGATGCCTCAGTGGGCTCGAGCGCTTTACTTTGCTACGATCGTTGTCTACCTTGACCAAGAAGGTCAATACGAAGGGGAGTTACACCCTTTGCACGATACACATTGTACCTCCGAGTCAGTAACTGTTGCAGTGTCCAGCCAAGCTCTGCGATATTGATTTTTGGACACAAATTTTCTTCTGTTTCCTCACTCCAAAGTGGAAAACAGCTATCTTTTTAGGTGTTTCAGCACTAGTGGTTGGCTGTCAAGTATATCTGACACTCCTCTCCTCACTGAGCCACAGCACTTGACAAACACACAATGCAGAACCCAGAGGAGGAGCTAGAAGGGGTGATAAACACACTGCTCCATGCACCACTGGAGGAACAGCTGCAGATGGCGCGCAAGGTGTACACCAGCAATGTCACCCTTGTGCATCCACTGCTAGAGTGCCAGGGGCGCTCAAAAGTGGCAGCAATATTTACCTACTGGAAAGTTGCCAACTTGGGCAAGGGGCTTCCATCCGCTGATGTGTTGCGAACTGGTGAGTCACTCACTACTCCACCACTGTGGGCATTCACTACGCCATGCGGTACTAGAGTTTACTCCCTTCATTTGTTTTAGCTGGTTTGCTGTTTATATTGCAACGATTTATATGCTGGATTGCAAAAGCCCAGCTTGAATATTGCCGGCAATCTTGGGTGCATGTTAATAATATTAGTTTATTAGTTTACCTCTCGTAAAATCTAAGTCTGGACTCTTAGGTGTTGTTGGCATGGAAGCCCTGTAATGCATTTACAGTAGAAGTTGCGATTGTGCGGCTGGGCCTGTAGGAATGCCCAGCCATAATGGCAATGATTGGCATCGCCATCGTCATCGCCATCGCCATTCGTTTTTCCCTGCGAGTTGCTCCGACCGCCTTAGTCAGACAATAAGCTAATTTAGTACCAACAATAGTCTTTTGTTTAGTACTTGGATTAACCTACGGGGAACTGGGACTGCATCGCAGAGAAAGCGGCAAAGAAGGACATCATGTTTGTGGACATCGTCGAGCACATGAGGCCAATCTTCTTCCCATGGTACACCATCAAGCTGCACATGCACCTCATCCTCCACCTGGTGCGCACGCCTGAAGGATGGAAGATTCACTGTCAGGTGAGCTGCAATGTGGTAGTCAGTGCTCAGATGTATCAGCTACACGTACTCATGTAGACCATGCAATGAACTTGTGCAACTGCGGGCAACCGGTGTAAATTTCACTTTCACCACCCTTGCCATACACCATTACAGTGTTTTGGGCAAAGCTCAAGTGTGCAGGTGAACATATTTACTGGAGCTCGGTTCATGAGTCAGCCCGTCCGCCAAGCCTTGTGCACCCTTTTCCCCTTTACATTGAGACGTGCATTGCAGGAAGACTACATCCTCTTCGAGTCGTTCCTGGAGTCCTTGCCTGTCATCGGCTTCCTGTACAGGCATGTGTACCGCCACCTGGTCACCGTTGCCATTGTGGGCTCAACCAGCCTCATCTACAAGCTGCTGGACAAGCACGGGGTGGTGCAGGCTGATGATGGCTACGTGCTGGAGCAGACCAACCACGCGCCCTCGGTGCTGGATCCCAAGGGGACCACCAGAGCGCACGAGCGTGCCGACACGCTGTAGCAAGGGGTGTGTCCAAACTGAGTGATAGTACTATCGTCATGCCTGGGATGATTGCGTTACTTGGCTCAGGTGCATGACAGGGGTTTGAGGGTTTGTCACAGTTTTTAGTTGCAAAATTGCTATGATGGAAAGCGCTTTCAGAATGCGCATTGGTGAAATCAACTGCTGCTTTGGCTGATATAGGTAAAACTTGAGTTAATTTTGATGATGATCATGCTCAGTAGGAATTGTTTTACAGCTATGGCCAGCAATTGCTGGTAAACAGGGAAGGGTATACCATAATCGCTACGTTTGAACGATCTGCATGGCTGCTGCAAACTGCCACTGGCTTGAAGCTTTCAAACCCGTCAGTGTTGTACAGTGATGGCCACAAGTTGCGGGTGCCTTGCCTCCTCCTCACGGTTGCAGATTTCAACTGTGTAATTATGAAGTGTGACTGCTCCTTTTTGCGACTGTCGCACACACAAGTTCGCTCAATGGGATGCGAGGTGCAGGGAAGCATACTTGGCGAATCTTATCTGGAGATTGTTGGTGGTGCTGCTGTCTTCCAGCACGGCAAGCAGCTTGGACCTTTCTACTGACCAGTAGGAAAGAACGGTGTCGAGTACTGCAAGGCATTTGCATGCTGCCAGCCAGCTACGTATACGGGGATGATTGGTGCGATGTGGGCGTCCCCATCCCACCCTCCGACGGATCCCCATGTGGCGCGTGCATCCAAAATTGCACCCGGAGGACGGGTTGCGATACGTTGGCCCAATGCTCTAAGCTCCTGCACCTGTTCCAGCTGTGTTCCTTTGCTTACTGACAAAGTGTTTGGTATGCGGCGGTGACCATTGTGGTTGAAGTACTTCGGTGTGCTTGTTGTTCCACAATGCATGCATACGTGTTGCTCACGCCAAACGGGTGACCACACATAGGCATAAAAGTCAAGGTTCGAAGCAACCAGGCATCAGGTAAGCCATTCATGAGCCATGTGCAACAAGTGTGCGCATGACTACTAGCTGAACTTGCTATGTGACACCATATTGCCAACGTCACTGGGCCCAGCAGAGTGCCGCACTGCTGTTACTGTAACAGCTAGCTGCCCGTGTGCAACAGCCTTGGCAAGGTGCAATGCACCAAAAGATCAGAGTTTACCACCTATTTACACACATCGAGCATTGACAGTGCATTCGTATGCCCTGCAAGGCACTCGATTTTTCTGTCACACGATTGCATATGTATGTGCTCCCCAGAGAGAGGAGCCGTGGGCACTGCTGTCACAAAAAGCTCCTCTGGAATACATATATGCATGCATGGTCTATTTTCCTGTGTGACAGTCGTTGACGGTGCAGATGATGCCCGGTCATTGACATGTCAAGTATGGCACATCTCAAGAGCAACGCCAGTGGAGGCATTTGTGCATGAGAAATGTCAAGCTGCTGCAGTCACTGTGACAGTGTGAAGGCCAGTGTGAAGGCCAGTGTGCCCCAGCGCCGCCTTGGAGGCTGTCCCTGTGAGGGTGCCGGGGATCACCCTAGTGTCACGTTGTCACTGGCGCACCCTCAAGGGACCACAGCAGCCATGGTATCAGTATCAGCACCACCCTGGCAACCATTTGGAGTTCCGCACTACCTGATCCTCAGCGCATGCTTACTCCTCCTCGCCCCCACTTCCCTGGCCCAAGTAGACCCCAATCCCAGCAGTCACGAGGATTCTACTATGCACCAAGGTATCCACAGTTCATCATTGGATGCGGTGGCCGCTACTCCCACCGCCCACCGCCCCCACAGCTCAGAGGCAGCCCTTTTGCTGCTGCAGCATGCATTGCAGCGGTCAAATGACTCACCTTTTTCATCGCCCGGCAGCAATGACACTTTTGAACAGCGCCATGTCAGCCACCAGGCCACCACAGACCAGCATGGGGACCGCAGCGGCAAGGGAAAGGGTGAGGAGAGGGTGCGCGTAGAGGACACGAGCAGCAATCCACTGGCAGGCACTGTCAGCGTGCAATCCCAGTGCAGTGCAGAGGTTTCTGACGCGGTGGCACAGCAGGCAGAGGGGCTTGAGCAGTCGAGGGGCTGCCTACACCTAAACAAGGTGGGGGGTTGGCAAGTTGAAGCGGGCATAGCATGCCACAATAACGTTGCAGAACCTGGTGCGCAACTTGGCAGCGATCAGCTTGCTTGACAAAGGCATTTAGGCCTGTAGCGTACAGCACAGCAGGGCTTATACATCACACCTGGACTGAGGCGTTTGGAAAATGAAATTCTTATATGTTTCTGTTTCTTTCTTCCTCTCAAAGCTTTACCAATTGTAATAATTGAGTTTGTGTCAACCCCTGATACCCTTCTCCAACCCTGGTGACCTTGCAGGTGTGCCTGGATCAGCAGACCATCATTATGCATGCGCCAGAGTACCTCCCATCTCACCCGCAAGCGCAGCCATTACCCACCTTCTCCTTGGATTACGCACGCTACAACTGGCCCTGGAAAGGAGGGATTATTGGGGACATTTTTCAACGGGGGAGCCACCTACGGCCACCTGACATTGCATTGCGGGTGCCGACCCGCGTGGAGCCATCTGGTAGGTGAACATATGGGTGGAAAATGGTTCAATAGTCTCATACATTCCGGAACACAGCTAATTGAGAAGGGAGACCTTCATCTGCATGCGCACATGCCTGTAACTGATGCTCGCAGCCAGTTTGCACTTCCTTGGAGAGGGAATTTAGTTAAAGGCATGCTGGCTGCCCAACAAAATCTGGCTGCCAATCATGGGCTCAGGTTTTGTTATTTTGCGGCGCGCAAAGGCTTGTGTTGGCGTCACAGCCCATAAAATTTCTGGCACGCATTTTCCTGGTAGCTGACACAATGTGCTTGCCTTGCAGAGGACCTTCTCCACCCCGTGTTTGACAACTGCACCACCCCCCTGCTGTTCCACTCACGCTACCTCTACAACTACGGAGAGTTCCTGTCACGGGCAGCAATGCCACTGACTGTTTTGCATGCGCATGACCTCATCTCCAACGCCACCCGGCTGGTGGTGGGATCCCCACACGGCATGGCTGTGGATGCGTTTGTGCCCCTGCTGCTGGCCCCCTTGGCCTCCATCCCTGTGCAGACATATGGTGAGATTTCAGCCCGGGGTGGTAAAGGGCCCCGCTGCTTCCAGCACATGTCGGTGTGCATGGTGGACGGAGGGGTCCCGGCAGGGTCGGAGTTCCAGTTGGCAAAGTCGGTGGGGGATTATTACGCACCCCAGATTGCTGCGTACAGGGATGGCCCTGTGTGGACAAGCAGTGGCAATGGTGGAGTGCTGAAGGTGCTGTTCAGCCTACGGAAGGGCAATGTGCGCAGGTGCGGCATGCAGTGCCGGCCTGACTGCATGCATTTCAATCTTGTGTACATATCGTTGGGCTAATTAAAGTAGCTAAAAATAGAGGTCTGTTTCAAAAGGTTGAAAGCTAATCCACAGTGGCGTCAAGGTGCAAGCATATTCAAAACCTCAAGCCTATGCACATGGGTGCACAGGTGAAGCATTGGGCATTATGCATAAATCAAACGTTTATCAAGTCTTGGCCACCATGGATACGGACTGGTGGAGGTCCTGTCCTAATATTTATTTGTTTGCCGTCCAGGCTCATAAACTTGCGCGAGCTGCTGCGCCGCTGCAACCACCATTCCCCCTCCCCTCTCCCCAACACTACCAACCCCCCTGCCTGGCGCCGCATGGAGTGCCACACGTGGCAGTTTGGGTCCCATGACATGCTGCACAACGTGGCGGCCGTGAGGGGGGCGGATGTGCTTGTGACGGTCCATGGTGCTGAGAGCATGAACAGCATTTTTATGCGGGAGGGTTCATCGCTGATAGAGGTGAGACATACTGTGGTGGCACGTGTGCAGATACATATTTAGCCGTATAATAAGGATGTAGCCCTTTAAAATTTGCAGCTCATGCTTGAATGTGCGGGGCGGTCCACCATTGCTGGGTCTGTGGTGCGGCGACCCTTCAGATGGCTACGCATGAAGGATTTGCCTATCAGTGGCTGACTGCGATAAGGCCTGTCTGTAACTGTGTTGAAGAGTCACTGCAATCCTGAGCCAATGCCGCAGCAGTACCACCTGGTTGTAGTGGCATGCCAAAGGGTTTGTCAAGCCACTGTGGTTTATGGTGAGGAATCCTTGCAAGCAGGCTGTGCAATGGCATCTTTGGTAGACCCTAAGAAAATGTCAAATAAAACCCCCTTGCACTACTAGCTATCCAGAGAAATTATGTGCACAGATTCGGCCCTACCAGCTCGGCTGGGCAGACATGTATGCGCATTCAACGCTCAGAGGCTCGGGGTTCAAGGTGCATTTCTGGGGATTGAATATACAAGGTAAGGGATTGGGAGGAAGTTTTTGTTGTGACCTTATGTTTTAACAGCCTGGACCTGTATGCACGCAATCATGTCCCATTTGGCTTGACTGCCATTACCCAATTGATTTGGTCTCGCTATGTGGATTAATGTCACCCCGGGTAGTATCTGCACCAGCTTAAAAGCCAGGTTAGCATGGATTGGTATTATTGTACCTTATCACAGCACCTTGCACCCTACAGACCCTAGCCTGTCAGAGTATGGCCGCCTGGAGGTCCACCCAGGGGAGCACAGGATTTTGGCAGGACGGGACAGCAACGTGTTCCTCCCCTGGCCAGTGCTGCGCCGGGTGCTGGGTGACATCATGCGGGTCGGGCGCGACAGGGGGGCATATGTGGAGGCATATGTGGGGAATGGGACGCTGTGGAATGTGTACAAGGGGGTGGTGCTGCAGAAATGGGTGCCGCCTGGGGTGGCGGCGCAGGTTGTTGCCCGTTGGCGTGCAGAATCAGGCTGAGGTGGTTGTAAACAGCTGCAGCTTGTGACTTTTCGTGTCTTTTCATGTCCAACCGGTGTGGGGTTGGTTGTGTGGAACTGCGATGTCTTGCGTTGAATGGTTTTACTGAGGCTGGTGCCTCTTGGTACAAGTTGATAAACCCATCCGTTGGTGTATTACACAGCGCTGTGCTAGTTGTATTAAATTTCATTTGGGTTTGATGCCATTGCATCATATTGCGTTCAACCGGTTGTGGCCATCCTAGGGTTGAATTTCCCGGCATTCTTCCTGGTACATCCCTTACAGACATGTATTGACATATAGGACGTGGATATGTTTTTTACAAAATAACAGTTTGATGAAATAACCTGCATCGTCGTATTAAATAATATAATAAAGAAATGTTGAACCATTTCATCCCCCGTTCCAGTGCACTATTGTGCCTCTTATCCACTCCATTGCTATCGAGTGTGGCTGCTGCACTCTGGCTTATCAAGCGACCACGCAACAGTTGCAAGCTGTGGAAGTGGCTGCTTAACGTCGCAAGTTCAGGTTATTACACGCGCAGCAATCTCGTTGCTAACTGCTGAGCCCACCCCAACGTTGGCGTCTACGTTTGTCGAACAGTGTGTCCCTCTCTAGCCACACCACAACTAGGTGCTAGAACGCTTGTAGTTCAACACTAGGCTGTACCCACTTCCTTGCAAGATATCAACCTATAGTTTGTTCAAGGGAAGTAATATGGGTTTGCTGGGCGCTGTGCGGGTCTCCCGCCCAGTCCAGTGCAACCTGCACCCCGCTACCAGCACTCCACCTAGCTCCCTAAGACCGAAACCAAGTACTGCCATTCCACAAGAGCCACTCGCACTTAAACTACCCAAACCGGCCAGTGTATCCGGTATCGTGGCTGCCACTTCTAGTTCGGACTCACAGTCTCAGTCTCAGCTGGATGGTGGCATGGTGTCCCTCACAGATGCCAAGAAGAAGAAGCACAGGACGCGAACCCGCCGTCCGGAGACAGCTCCCAGGGTGGCCACGAAAGTGGAGGCTACTCCTTCGGAAGTTGCCAAGTTCTCAAAGTACGAGCAGTCATGAAGATGTCTTGCACTGCATCCCACATGCCTATGCCCATGTCTCACAGCAGCTCCTAACGGACAACCAGTGGTCTACACCACTAGGCACGTGTGGTAGCCAGTGTGTCGCGACCATGAACCTGTGCTGTGGCCACAGGTGGTGGAAAGCACTGGACAGGATGCCGCAAACTGCGCGGGTGGTGGCTGTGAAGCAGGTGCGTGTCGTCACACAAACGTGAAGCACCTGTCCTTCTGTCAACTAACTTTTGAGGGTCCTATACAACTTTGCATGGGTAGTTGTGCCGAGTTGACCAGTGCAGGGAGTCTCACACACCCGCGCTTATAGGTTGTCGCATTAACGGGGGTGCTACTGCTGTGTGCAGATGATGCGTATCGACGAGCAGGGTGCGTACATCTCGCTCATCAACACTGTCCAGCAGGATGAGACAGTGTCAGGGGAGGGCAGTGATAGGGAGCCTGAGGAGGGGAATGGGGAGCAGGCCTTCAGTGGCAGGCTGAGCCGGCGGTGAGACCCTAACGCAAACCCTAAACTGCGCCCTGGCGCAGGCAGGCACAATTGACCGGTACTCAGCTTGAGCCAATCAAATTGCGCTTGACTGCATGCCTGCGCACCCAACTTGCTGCATAGACTGTTCCACAATGAACTATTCCCATTGAATTCCGTACCTGAACCGGTAAATGCAATATTTGTTTCAAAATGGTAAATAAAAAGAGGAAGCAAATTTTATAGCTGGCGTCTTGTGCCTCAGGGATGCCCGGTTTGTGAAAGAGGTGGTTGCCGGCAGCACCCGGCTGCGCCTGAAGCTGGATTACATCATCACCCAAATCAGCACCAAGCGGCCAGAGCAGCTTGATTCACCCGTTCGCCAGGTGGGAATTCATGATTAATCAAAATTGCTGCTAACTCGGTCGCAACATCCCTGCCAGCTGCATGCCTTGTCAACCAACATTATCCACCATCCCCAATGCCTTGCCTGCCATCCCATGCTGCTCCATCACCTTGCATCCCAGGCATGGCCATCGCCCAACTGCACTCCACCCCGCCATGGCGGCGTATCGCCTAACGCCCCCACCACCCAGCAGCGCAAGCCTCGCCAAAACCCTCCCCAAACCTTAGCCTGTGCACCCCCTCCAGGTGCTACGCATGCGCCTGTACGAGGTCATTGTGATGGGCCTGCCTGGCCATGTGCTGAAGGAGCATGTGGATCTGGCAAAGAGGGCGGTGGGGCTATCGGTGGCGAGCTACGTGAATGGTGAGCGGTGTTCAAGGAAAAAATATTGGGGATTGGGTGGGGCGGGACCTGTCATGGGCTGCAGGGGTGGCCGCTCAAAGGATCATTGGGGGGCCAAACGCCTAAATTTGTTGGCGGATGGCGGCAAATTGGTTTTATGCAGCGCTAGCAAGGAAAATAGAGTATTAAAAATATACAAACGGATACAAGTAAAAGTGCCCGTTGCAGACAAGAGGCGGCATCTTCCATCCTGCCTCTTCCCTTGTCGCATCATGGCCTTCCCCCTATTGCAGGCGTGCTGCGCACTGCCGACAAGCTGCACTCGGAGGGCGCCCTCCCCTTGCCCCCCGTGCCAGTTGGCAATGAGCCGCTGACCGAGCAGGCTGCCGCGCTGTCTGTGCTGTACTCGCACCCGCAGTGGATGGTGGAGCGGTGGGTGAGGCGGTATGGGGTGACTGCCACCATCCTGCTCATGGAGCATAACAACAGGTGGGTGTGTGCATGGTCGAGAAACTAGAATTCAATCCATTCTAATCACACAATAATAAAGCCTACAAAGCAGAAACGTAGTTGTTGCCGCATCGTTCCTGAGTCCACCACCCATTCGACTAGTGATGGGGTACCAGTATTGCCTATCTCATGTTATTTTCACAAGCTGGCTCGCATGGCTTGGCATCGGGGCATGGCTTGGCATTGGCGACTTAATGCACTCACCAATAGCCTCCCTTATGCGCACACACCCCCTTCCCCCCTCTGTGGCGCATCCATGTCCATCATCCGCCCCACAGGCGGCCCGCACACGGCGTGCGCATCTCCCCGCCACAGCCCACCACCACACCAGCCTCCACCACAGCCACAGCCGAAGCAACCACCAGCGCGGCACCCACAGCCGCAGCCACATCCACATCCACAGCCACAGCTACAGTCACAGCTGCCAGCCCCGAGGAGTTCATTCAGGAGCTGCAGCAGGCTAGCAGCGAGATCAAGGCCATTCCCTCCCCGTTCCTCCCGCGTGAGTTTGTGCGGGTCACTGAGGGGCTGCAGCGCCTGCTGCGGGCGGGGTTCATTTACAAGGGGAAATGCCAGGTGGGGATGGACGGGGGGAAGGATATGTTGCCAAATGGTGATCACTGCAAATGGGTTGGGAGGAATTCTAACTTGGCGGGGGGTCAATTGGCATGGAGCTAATCATATCAAAGCACAAAGTACATTGCACTTGCATGCACTTCTGTAGCACGTGCTTAGATTCCATGGTGTGCAACACCCAGTCACTGGGTGAGGGAGTTGCAGCCACCAGGGTGGCGGCATAGCAATAACGGGGAGGTCACATGTGTTGCAGGTCCAGGATGAGGCCGCTGGCCTGGTGGTGGCGCTGCTGGACCCTCAGCCAGGCGAAACCATCCTGGACGCCTGTGCGGCGCCAGGTGGCAAGACGCTGTTTGCCGCAGCACGCATGCACGGCAAGGTGCGGGGCAGCTGGTTAGCTTTCATTATCCCTGAGCTTAACTTTCAAGGCTTGTTTGCGATTTAAACTCATGTACCAGTATTTCAGCGCACTCGCGCATTACCGGCCTTAATGTGTTTGTGGAATTCTGCTGCATCTCTCACCGTCCACTGTCAACTAAAACCCTCACTCCCTTTCAGTTGGCCAAAGTTCTGGAAGGGCCGCAGCGGGTATCCATGATTTGCCATCCTTGCCTCAGTCAACAACGACTAGAGTCATAAGGGCCTAGTGGGTGTTCCACTTAAAGGAAGACTGTCACTGGCACCAGCATATGCCAGTGGATCTAGATGTAACGCTTTGTAAAGTCTAGCATTGATTTATGCTATTCTTTATGGGTACAATATTCTGCATGATTATGTAGTGTGTAACCTGACTTTGCTGTGTGCAGGGCCTGGTGGTGGCCACCGACCTGAGCGAGGCGCGGCTCAAGCCCCTGGCCACCGCAGTGCGCAGCCAGCGCATGGGGGACATAATACAGATACACGCCACCGACCTGCGCACCTTCCCAGGGAACCAGCCCGCCGGCGCCGCACCCCTGCCCACTACCTATGACCGTGTGCTTGTGGATGCTCCCTGCTCGGGACTGGGTGTGCTGGCCAAGCGGGCTGACCTGCGGTGGAGGAGGCAGGAGGGCGAGCTAGCGCAGCTGATGACGCTACAGGTGGGGGCCAGGGCGGGGAGTGGGTGTGATGCCTGCGGCTGTTGTGTAGCATGAGGCTGGCTGGCTGTCTCTGTTCCAATTCAAATCATCGTCGCAGTGCTGTAGGCCAACCCCAGCTGAAATGCATTTGACGCTGTTTACTGCGCTCTTGTGGCCCGGCTTGCAACATAAGCACCTATTTTACGCTGTGTTGCACCCATAATAGCAACTGCGCGTGTGCCACAAAATTGCGTACCCCTCCCCCCCTCTCCATCCGGTCACCATTTGTATACCCACGCCACCAATTACACCCCTGCCCTCGCACCCTCCACACAGGATAACCTGCTGACCGCCGGCGCGCGCCTGGTCCGCCCCGGAGGCCTGCTGGTGTACAGCACGTGCAGCATTGAGCCGCAAGAGAACGAGCAGCGAGTGGCCGCCTTCCTGGGCGCCCACCCGGACTTTGCGCTGGAGGCGGCGCCAGTTGGGGTGGTGCCGAAGGAGGTGATCAGTGCGCACGGATTCCTCAAGACGCTGCCGCATGTGCACGGCATCGACGGCGCGTTTGGGGCGCGGCTTCGGCGGCGCAGTGCGTAGCTGGTGGTCGTGCGGGCGTGGCGCTTGGTGGTGGTGTGCTGGTGCTGGTGGGGTGCCAGTGGGGCTTATAATAGCTAGGCTATGTTGGCAGCCTGTGGGTTGTGGCCCTCTGCAGCACACAAGGCTATAAGCTGTGCTTGCAAACACCAGCAGTCAGAAACAATTGCAAACGGTGTTTGGAACTGGTGAGGTGGTAGCGGGTTTCACATCCTGCTGTAACGTTACTAGGCATGCCACGCTTCTGATACAGGCTGCACACTAATTTTGAGTGCCTCATGCGTGCAATCACCATGAACTATCTGCACACGCACATGCTACGGCACCTGCGTGGCTGCAACACGTAGCCGCAGGGGCAGGTTGCCAGTGCACTTGAGTACTCTGCAATGCAGCTGACTGATTGAAACGTGCATGCATGCACGTCCCCCAGCTGACCGAAGCGTAACGCCAATACCCATGTCGCCGCCGCCTCTCAGCGACCCGAATCGGCGCTCTCGTGTCCTTTGTTGAAGCGACTCGCCACGTAGGGCTTCTAGAAGTCTTGCCCCCTGAACTGACGTCACCACCACATGCGGCCTGTTAGGGGCCACCTCCCCACGCCGGTCTGAACCACCTTGGTTGCTCCGCTGTGACTCAGAGATAACGCAGCCGCAATACCATTTTGCCATATACGATCTTTTAGGCTTTCGATCTCGTCAGTCTCCGCAGAGGGCGCGTTAGCATCCGTGCGGGTAAAAGGTGCGTCTGTAGCAAGTACGATGCATGCATGCAGTGCCTGAACAGGGACACCGCTTCGCCACCTAGCGGTTCAGTGTGGATCTAGTGGGCATTTTGTTACAACGGTGTCCAATAAAACCAACTACAAATATAAGGGATGTCATCGAAACAGAGAGAGCTGCTGCAAGCTCCACAACTCGCATGCCGGTGGACATGCCGCTAACGTCAAACTCACTTCGACTGCACAGCACAGCACAGAACACGACCATCTATTCCAATTTTGTGTTAACTTGATATGTGCACTGTGCAGGTGACAAAATGGGCGCAGCTAGCAAGAGCGTTGCCTGGTTGGCGTGGGCTCTGGCCTTCGCCTCGTGGTGCGTTGCCCTGGGTGGTCTGGCAGCGTCACAGGAGTCCTGCAGTGCTCAAGCTGACGACTTCAACGCTGCCGCCACCATCCCACTCTTCACCGGCCCTTGCAGTACGTATCCACCACACCTGCCCTGTTTCGCGTCATCACCCTACCTCATTAACATTGACTGTCCCATGTCACCGCCAGTCGTCGCGGCACCCTCCGTAACCCACCTCTGGCTATGCACCCACAGGCAAGTACTTCCGGTGGTCATGGTGGTCCGTAGCTCTGGAGTTCTTCACCTTGGCGCTGGTCCCTGTGGTACTGGCTACCCCCACCTGCTGGAACAGCTTCAAGCCCTCCCTCATGGCACTGCTGGCAACAGCCACCGTCCTGGGCATGCAGACAACCTCCAACTTCCAAGTGATGTACGACTGGGTAAGTGCAGCTCTGTGCTCCAGTAAGGCTGTGACACCAGTATAGTATCTGATGTCCTTTCACAATCCCAACAAACCATATGTCCAAAGGCAGTCCACAGTGCTACACCACACCATGCAACCCATACGCGTAGTGTCCACACTGTATTCTTGAAAGGTAACCCCTACTGGCGAATTCCTTCAGGTGGACAACACGCCCAACTTTTCCACCCTCGAGGCCCGTGTCAAGACCGGTTTTGCTGGCTTCCTCATGTACAGCACCGCCAACTACCTGCTCATCCTCGCCCTTGGCTTCATCTCCCCACCAGCACTAGCCACAAAGCCAGAGTCTGGCGTGAATGGCGCTTAAGCTAGGACTGTCTAGGCTAGGCAACAAAGCTGGGCAGTATGGCATCTGCCCACTAATGGCCACAGAGGCTGATAGGCTGGGATCATGGTAGTGCTCATTCAATCTTTTCTCAGAGTGGTGGGTTAGGAGTCACAGTTGAAATAGAGGCAAAGGGTTGCACACAGCGTGGGCACAGGGAAATAGGTAGAAGTACTTCAGGTTGGTTGGGTTGTGTACCTGCATTGATGGGCTTTTGGTGCAATCAACTCCTCAATCCAGTCAGCTTATCCTCCATGAACTTTATCAGCCAAAGCGGTGCACACCATTTTGCAGCTGCTGTTCAAATAATTTTATCTATCGACTAGGTACTGATATTAATCAGAAGCGGGCCCTCCCAGGCGGCCTCTGGAGTCTTTCCGCAACAATGGCTGGAAAGCCAAGTTTTGTAATATTGAGCAGTTCTGTAGGGCCCCAAAGCGGTGCCCGAATCGCCCTAGGCCGCACATATACGTGACACAATGTGACGTTGCAATCGCTGCAGTGTCTGCATGCGAACGCTTCATCGACAATGTTGACACCGGTGTTCACAGCGGGCGCAGAAGGTTGTTACAAGCCAGAGTAACAGTACAATAATTTGAATATGGTAACAGACAAAGCTAAGCTAGCCTAAGCACCCTCTGCCACTGCCTACGCTATACAGCAGCTCTTGAACGTGCAAAAGGTGGGAAAATTGTGGGGTCTCTTCTCTCAACAGGGAAGCAACAAGCAGGAAGCAAGAAGCAGCACCGAATTGCCATGGCGCGCTTACAGCACTGCCAACACTGCGTCCAAGCTGGACTTGGTGGACTCCAGGGCCTTGAGGGCGGAGGACTCGTTCTTGCTGCGCAGGGCGAAGTCAAGGGCCTCAACCTGCACAAGGGGTAGACAACATTTGTCAGCCACCCTAAAACCAAACAGCCGGAACTAGAAGAAAGCCTTCTAGCATAGCACCGGGTTTTGCCACTCGATGGTATCAATGTGGTGGAGTAGCAGTACCAACAATAACCCACCCGCCCAGTCATCAGCATGTAAGTAGCAGGCCACCAAGTCACGCATCACAGAGCACCGATATGATACTGCACAGGACAGTTGTGGGCAAGTAGTGCACAGTGTGCGTACCTGGGACAGGAACTCCTTCTTCAGGGCCAGGGCGGCCTTCTTCTCTGCCTTGGGCTTGGCATCAGCAAAGGCGTTGATGTCAAAGCGCAGGGTGCCCACCTGGCGGCGCAGCTGCTCGCGGGCCTCAGTCCTACAGGCAAAGCAACAGGCAGGTCAGCCATTTGGCACGTCAAGGTGACCAACAATAGAGGAACCCCTTTTCTGGGCTTGGTGCTAACAGCACCACTTCAGTGGCGCAGCCTAGTGTATGTTGCCAAGTGCACTGTCCGGTATCATGTCTTGGTCCATACCAATAGTTTGTATGGGTACATGCTAGGGCTTGGGTCCTCACCAGTAGTTCTTCTTGATGAAGGCCTCCAGGTCGCTGTCGATGCGCTTCTCAGACTCAGTCAGGCGGGCCTTGGTCTCAGCCAGGGCTTCGCGGGCCTGTGTGAAGCCCTCACGCTGGTTCTGGGTCAGGTCAAGGTCGCGGGCCTCGTAGATGATGTCGAAGCCGGTGGCCAGTGCTTTCCTGTCATCGATAAGGTCCAGGGCCTTGGCGCCGCTGGCAGAGATGGACAGGGCAGCCACACCAGCGAGCATGCCAGTGAGGACCTGCGGGTGGGTGGAGCTTGTGAAGGGAGGTGTAATGGGTGTGGGGGTGTATCGCTGGCGGAAGTGGGTGGTGGGCAGGTGGAGGGTGGGTGCACAGAGGGGCACCTGGTGAGACTTCTTGTACACAGGCATGTGCCAAGGCTGCTGAAGGTGCCAGAGGCTACTGGAAGCTTTAGCTACTTGTTGCAATGACATACAGACAGGGGAGGAGGGGGGGAAGGGTGGCACTTACTGCGCGGCGGGCCACCTCTGGCTCGGTGGAGGCACGGCACACCAACGCCCTGCAGCAAGGTATGTCTCAGTTACAGCTGGGAGTCATATTCCTGTGACATGCAGCCACTCTTGATGCACAACCTGCTATTGGGTTGCCTTAGGATGGATACCCAGGTCCAGCCAGGTTTCAGGGTGCAATACCCAAAATCCTGGTTGTGCAACAGCATGACGTGCAGCCCTGTTCATACGAATCGAGGCTAGTGCACGAGGTCGACAAGACCCCCAACCAAGCCGCAAACAGGATCCCTCGATTCGCTACAGATTGGCCTTATCCAAACAGCCGGTCGCCTGAGTTGGCAACTAAATTCAGCTTTCTTGGGCCAACTACTGCAAAACGTGTACGAATTGCGCTCTGAAAGCTCTCGTGACAACTGCGCAAGCCAAAAACCCTAGCACAGTCGCCAGCACCGATGCCGCGATATAAAGGTCCATGTGGGCAAACCAACCTTGCGCGCCCTGCATGGAGGCACAGTCGACGTCAGGCACGGATTCAATTGGGTAATGGCAGGCCAAAGCAGGGGAAAACGGCAAAGCAACTCACCAGCTGAGCGAGTGGCCTTGGTGGCGACCGCGGCCCTGCGACATGACAAACGGAAAGGGTGAGAAGGCTGCTGCACGGGCGCCCAATTGAGTTGCCATGCAAGAAAGTTCTTTTACAAAGTAGTGGGTTGTCCAGGTCGTGGAGGGATTCGATAACCCATTAGTGAGACTATTAATGGGCAACTAGAGGGCTGTCGAGCAAGGTGACTAGTGCGCTGTTCACGGACGTGGCATTAGGCTGATCAACACCGACTGACCTCTGGGCGAAGGACGTCTGCTGCACGACGGCGTTCATCTTGCTGGTTGTTGCTGCGATCCCGGGATGGGTGGGAGGAAGGGAGTTGGGGGAATGAGCAAACCTGGAAGATGCGCTGCAAGACAGCTAGCACTGGAGTCGTACAAGTAGAGTTGCAAACTTCTTGGAGCAGACCAGCAGCCCACTTCGTGTGGAGATAATCTTCTTGATTGGCTCCCCCGGTCCTTTTCAGATCTGCTCCGGTTGGACCGGAAATCGCATCGGTCCAGCTCAGCAATCCGAGCAATGAGCTGAAATTCCAGCCCAAACCCTATATGTACCCTATTAGGGTAATGAAACCACCACATTTTAAGAAACCCTTGCCTGGCTTGGCCATTGCTGAGCTGTTTTTGCTCCAGAGAGACAGCAGAATCTCTTCCTTATGCCTGTTTTGCAGTCGCCCCCCATGCACATGCAAGCAACCTCAAATGCCTCTCAACAGTGTACCCGATAGATGGAGTGCCCACCTTTCAACCCAGCCAATTTGCGCAGCATTCAACCTTTCATGGCGGTGTACCACTTAGGTCAGATGTGACTGTCATACATTACAGAAGGAGGGGTTGCATAACTCAGTGTGATGCGTGTATCCCAGGGTAACATCTCACCTACTGACTATCACAAAATCCCATACTGTAAGACCTGTTGGTACCGTGCGCACTGCCACAGGGCGTGCAGTCCTGCAGGCAACGTCGCACACTCCACAGAAACCGTAGCAATGCTTCACAGGTGATGCATGAACATATGCACCGTCAAAACTCCGCTATACAGGCTGTCCTTCCGCATGGCCCGACTGCTGTTCAATGCCCCTCACGCCATGCCACCTCCACTGCCATTAGCTGCCGCTGTTCAGCATCACAGCTCATGCTGTCTGGGGGCCGTAGAACTCCTGGATGAACGCCAGGGCCTCCTTCTCAATCACGATCTTGTCCGCGCGCAGCACGTCGTACACCCTGATGGCATTTGCGGTGTTCAGCTTGAGCTTCTCCACGTTGCGCGCCGACAGCGTCAAGTTGGCGTCAACCTCGGCGGTGATGACCAGCGCGTACTCCTCCGGGGACACACCCAGGCCCTCAAGGGTTTGCACCAGCACCTTGGTCTTGGGCTCGCTCAACTTGCCCTGCGCGCAGCCATGGCACCGTCAGGCTTGGATGTAAGTGGCCAGTCCAGCAACACACTCTCTTGGCCTTGCAGCTGCTTAGCTACTTAGTTACCGGTTGTACATGCATTCCAGCAATACAGCAACCATACCAGTCAGTCTTGCACATGCGGCGCCAGGCAGCTCTTTCCTGGCACTGTTTGAACCACCCGTTGATTCCACGCAACCTGGGTCGCGCTGGAGAATGTCTTGCAGTGCAGTTGTTGTGAAAACCCTACAAACCCTAGCGGTTAAGCAGAGCCTCTGCCCCATGCAAACCTTTGAAGCTGTGTGAATGAGCATTTCGTACCTTCAGCCCCTCCACCACAATGGTGTCTGCTGATGCGCTCTGCAGGGCTGTGGCCAGAGCCAAGCGCCTCTCCTTCTTGTTCATCTTGATGCTCCAGTCCTTGGTCTGCACGCACATACAAGCAAGGACTGTTCACCAACCCAGTGCACGCAGTGTCTGGGCACCCTTCAACACATGTGCAAGGTAGCATACACTGCATTGGTTTCCTGAGGCATGCAACTGCACCAGTGCAAGCTTGCAGCACTTCTCTCACCTTGGGCCCAAACACCACACCACCACCGGGGAAGAGCGGCGACGTCGTGGACCCCACCCGGGCGTTACCGGTTCCCTTCTGGGAGTATGGCTTCCTGCCACCACCCCGTACTTCTGCCCTCGTCAGGGTGTTTGCGTTACCCTGCAACAACCAGCCAGAAGGTTGGCACCCGCAGTACTGGATCCACACATGGCCAAGCGTGAGAGACGGGAGAGGGAGGCATACCGAGCGGGCGTTTTGCCGGACATGGACCAGGTATCTGTGCACCAGCCCCTTTGCTGTGTCGGTTGCAACCTTGAGGGTAAGGTCAGTTCCGCCCTGGGAGGTTCCGTCAGCGGACTTGACGGGCAGGGTGGTAGTTGCCACTGATGACATGGCCACTGTCAACTGCTTCCTTGGGACAGCCACCCGTGCGCGTGATTGGCTGCAAGATGCAGGTAACCCATTCAGGATTGAAGCAGCATTTGTGGGCTCCTTCCCACATTGTGCGATGTGTGCAAATGCATTAGCTAGTGCATCACCAGGTGGATGCATGCAGTTCCTATCACATCCGCGCGTGGAAGCGCCAGGAGGAGCAATGCACTGCATGCAAGTGCACGCTTGGCTTGCTGTTAACAGAGTATCGCGAGCCCGGGAGTTCAGCTGGTGGGTCACAGTACTAACCTTGAGCATCCTGCAAAACACCACACACAATAGGTCAAGTAGGGTCCAATTGAACCGAGACTAAGCGAACAAACTTCAGCAAACCATGACAAGCCCAACCCACCTGAGGAATGGCTGGTCCTGGAAGAGAACGCCCCCCTGCAAGGAACAGTAACAGTGGCGTTTAGGGGAGAGAATCCAAGTCAGGTACTGTGAACAATGCAACCCAATGGACGAGTGGTCTGTGGCGTGAGACCCCACGCTGTGTCTCTACTAGCCACCTATGCTATGCAGCGGTCATATGCAACCCATACACGGCCAGGTGCAAGGCTGTGGACTGACCTCTGGAGGAACGAGGTCTGCAACAGAGCACTCATGCTTGCTCCTAGTACGGGCCCTGCAAGCCCCCTCGTGCAGTTATATTCTACGGCTGGGTGCTACCAGCGTCCTGACATAAACGATTCTTCCAATTTCAGCTCCGAGCAGTGGTGGCGAGCTGCGGTTTGTACAGCTTACGACTTCGAAACAGGCGAAACTGGCGGCTTTCCGTGGCCACGACAACTTTTTTGTGGCCCGGCGGGAAAGGCGGGACAGGCGGTGCACCGCCGTTCCAAGGGGTAGTACCTGACGATCATTTCCGCCCCCAGTATCGACCCAGGCCCTGTTTCATTCCGCTTTGCAGCTTCACAATGTCCTGGAAACCCTGAGTGCCTCCAAACTAATGGGGTAATTTTGAGCAGCACAATCACTACTACTCTTAAGAGCTACACCACCAATTTACTGCTGGCAACGCACGTCTTGAGCTCTCCTAGACCATGTCAAAGGGGCGTGCTTCCTGCAAAGCCTGTCTACAAGCTAACTAGCACTTGCTACCCAGCATTCCTGCCAGTAGAACTGGACCGCAGAAGAATCCAAAAAGCAACGCTAAGGACCAATTTGGCCACTGCGCACTACACGGCATGGCACCATGGCGCCGCTCCTACCGCCATGC
This sequence comes from Heterotrichella gracilis, assembly GCA_032358255.1. Taxonomy (NCBI): domain Eukaryota; class Xanthophyceae; order Tribonematales; family Xanthonemataceae; genus Heterotrichella; species Heterotrichella gracilis. The sequence continues at coordinate 103,504 of JAULBX010029931.1, forward strand.
CATGGGTTCGAACATGAAACTGCAGGACACGCAGACTCTCTGGACCAAACAAATGTCACGTATACATGTAAATCTGCAACTCAAAAACTCAAAATCACTACCTGTACCAGCAAACCTATGCACCAAAGGGCCCCACCCCCCACCCCACCACATCCACACCCCCACAACCACACAGAGGTAGTGCGGCATGGCACACACTCCACTATACTGCTCTTAACGCAAACAGGGTGAGAAATTTGCAGCTGGACCCCCCTTCAACCTCTCCCCCCCTCTCGCACTCAACTCTCCCCCTTGCTGCTCTGACTTTGCGAGTCCTTGAGCTGTTGCCCCTTGACCACGGTGATCGGCCCCCGTCGGTCCGCCACCACCGCCACGTCAGCAATGTCCAGCATGAGCCCATGTGTCACCACGCCAGGCACCTGCTCCATCTCGGCTGCCAGCTCAGCATAGGGCACTTCCTGGCCGTACAGCACAAGGGGGCCATCTGCAGGGGAGGGCAGAGGGGACAGGTTGGCAATGATGTAGCGTTGCTGTGTGGTGACTTGGCGGAGGTGATTCTATAATGAAAAAGACATGCTGGGTGCTGGATAAGCAGAAAAGAGAGTAACGCAACAGGACGGCCATGAGCACGAGTCATGCCCACGAAAGGTGCATCACACTGAAGTGCACATGCACGACACGCGAACATGCATCTGAGCTGTGTAAGGTAGACAGCATGGCCTGTGCGACATCCATGCAGCCCACAGTGTTGCTGCAAATACCCAGTTAATGTATGAGCACCCAGGCCTATGCACCCAGGCAGTGTACGCCATGCACCCCTGAGGGCAGGCACCTGCGAACCACACAGCAAAAGGAGGAAACCACTCACAGAACTTGACATCCAGGATGTTGTGGCCGTCCGAGCTGACGTAGGGGTTGTCGCCCCCCCTGGGTCCCGCGGTGCCCTCCGCAGATCGCCGCCTGCACAGCAAGCAACAGCAGGCACGTGAGGGGCCACCCATGATCAGGCAGGTAGGGTAATTGATAGGGTTTTTGGAGGTTGCACACAGACGTGGGGTTTTCGCGCTGCCCATAGCGCTTTTGGCTTGGAGTACAGAATGATACACCACCCAGATGGCCTTGAGCTGTCAAAAAGTAATGTCCCCTGCCAACACCAACTCACTGCTGCCTATTGTTCGGCCAGTGACGCTCATGCACGGCAGAGCAATGCACAGCTAGGCACACCAGGAACCAAGCGACCAGGCAAAATATATGCTTTGCCTTTATTCACTGATAGTGCAACATGCGCATCTCGACGCATCGTCAAAGGTGTTGACAGCATGCTGCATGCTGGTGCACGGCATGCTGGCTGTGTCCCCCAAATCCCCACCATATTTCTGCATCCCCCAAAAAGATGTCGTCCAGCTCCTCTGCAGGCCCCTCCCAGTCCTGTGCCTGGATGACCACCGGCAGGGTGCCCTTCAGGCGGGGGACAACCTGTGCAGGGGAAGGGCGCAGCGTTGGGTAAGCAGCGGGGATGATTAATAAAATTCCTGCCCTTGCTGTCTCATGCAAAGCAGAAGCATGGGGTTGAGCAATCCAGTAGGAGTTGCAGCACCAAACTCGGGGAGGATTAATGGACACGCCTGCTGCAAGCACTTTGCAAGGACCTCAGTACCTCCACTCCACGAGGGAAAACCCTGCCGGAGTGTGCGCCATAGCACCAAGTAACAGGTCACTTAAAATCATACCCACATGATCTTGCTCCTCTCAGGCTCCCACTAACTTGCACCTCCGCCACCTCCACCCACATGGCACCCTCAACCCATCCCACCCACCCTTGACTGCCCATCCACCAGCGCCACAAAGGTGGTGGCCGCCTGGGCCACCCTGCGCAGGCGGGGCAGCTGCGGCTGGGCGGGCTCGCTCACCCTCCCCGTCACAAAAGCCAGCCCCCCTTGGGGACTGCCATCCAGCTCGTCCACCTCGCTGAACATCACATCCACCTGGCACCAGGGGGAAATGGGGGGTGAGGACAAGGGGAGGGGTTGATGCGATGATGGATGGGGGGATTCATGCAGAGGGCAAGGCGCGTCAAGTGTTGCACAAGGTTGAAGGAAAGTGCACATGCCCGTCAGGGTTGTCCCTCGAACCCCTGTCAATTTACTTGCCCCGCCTCCAACCTGCAACTCCCCTGCCGTGCATTCTTGCCCACCAACACCTCTGCATAGGGTCTCACCTGCCGCGTGGCTTCTAGTGTGGTCTGCGGCAGGCCGTGGAAGGCGGCCTCCCCAGCAGCAGTGTCTGACGCAGGTATGCACAGGATGTCCTTCAGCTTGTGTTCATGGATCTGCTCTGATAGGTACTCTATGGCTAGGTTGGCCTGGGTAGGTAGGGTAATGGTTAGGGTGAGGCACTGCTCAGTGTGGGTTTTTTAAATGACAGGAGGTTTGGCCTGTGGCGCCTATGGCGTGCCCTGGAGTGGGAAGTTAAGATGTGGCAATTGAAATGGAGGAAACTAAATGCACAGCACTTGGCATTCAGACGTGCGTGCCAGATAAGAGAGGTGTACGTGGGGCAGATAAGTGAGCAACCATTCCGCGGGACAGTGTGCGCACCAGGAGTCCAGTCCCCAGCCCCACCACGTCCCCGCTCTTCACGTAGCTGTCAACAGCCAGGGCTGCTGCTGCCCTGCACGTGTCACGGATTTTTTTCAATTCAAGAGTGTAGTGCACTTCTGTGCGGGGGGTTGGACAAGCGCACCACTTGCTGCACCACATGTATGCATGTGGCAGTGAAGATCAAACGCCAACCTTCTCTTGCACACCAATTGACACCGCAGAGGCTCAAGTTACTACAAATGTAAGTGGTACACGCGGCATATTCGGCGCCTACAAAACTAAACCCACCTGCGATGGTCGCTGCTGACTTGCTGCGCAGAGCATTGTGGGACACGTTTGCTGCGGCTTACGCCCACCGACCGCCTGTGAATGGATGCAAAGCCGTTATTATTACTTTTACTAGTGAGCACAGGCGTTGTCGATATATTGTCCCGCGTTGACAAACCGCAAGGTTTTGACCACAATGCATGCATATGCGGGCCTAGGCACACCAGGGCCACGACGCCAGCCGCATTGTTACAGACAGTGGGCTGGAATGCACACAAGGTTTGTTGCGATACGTGTTGAAGAAGCGATGTGCGCTCCGACAACAGCTCCCCACCTGGTTTGCACTCGCCCAATGCAGGGCACCCTGCCACTGCTACTCAGTACCCTGGCATCCATCCTCAAGTCCTTCGCTGTATGATGCACAAACTGCGCAGCGATGTTCACGAAATCCTTCTGTGTTTGCCACCGCTTTTGGTTGCGTCAACTCTATAGTTGGGCTTGTTGCTGTTCTTTTATCTGAGCCTTGACTCAAGGCTTGAGCCAGCTTATTGCTAATAATTGCCGCAGTGTAAAGGGCATAACTATTCGGCGACCTCGCACACATACCGCTTGTGTCGTGACAAATAGGAGTGGCCAATCAAATTATCTGTTCTTGGTCCCAGATCAAAGTCTGTGAACTTGTTTTCTCCCGCATGTGTCTGGCCGCCGCATGTGTATGCATGCATGTGACGCCTACGTCTATAAACCTTACCAACTATAGACGCACCAACTCACTGAATTACCTATTGTGGATTGTGGGTTTTGCCACTGGGAATGCTGAGGCGGGGCACTTCACTGGTTACGGAGCAAGTACAGGTATTACATTTGTCCAAGCAATAGGCAGATGCTGGGTCCACAAACGTTACCAACTGAGTAGGCGAGAAGCAGGAGCAGTACCTTAAACATCTTTCTTAGAAACTCACCCGACCGATTGCTGTATGTATTCATTGGGAAGCCGCTCACAGAGGGTACACTCTTGGCCATCTGCTGGCCTTAGCTCACACTGCTGGTGGCACACCTGATATATACACTTCCGCATGCACAGGTGTGGTTCATTTGTTTATCTTTTACTTTGCTTCAGGTATAGGCTATCCAAATTGTAGCACTTCATCGGTGGAGCCACAAACGGGTTCCGCTCATCGGTGGCGATTCCGCCAACCCAGCAGCGCCTCCCGGCAGAACCAATGCACATATCAACAGGAGTGCGTATGCAAGCGCAAGGCAGTAGCAAGCAGCCTGCCCAGGGGCCCAGCGGCGTGCCTAAGCAGCGCAGGAGCCCAGCCCCCAGCCCGTCCAAAAACCCTGGCAAAACCCTACCACCCAGACCACCCCTACCAGCAGCACAGCCACAAGGCAAGCCCCAGCTTGGCAGGTCCACCCTGCAAGCCAGCATCATAGAAAGCCAAAGGGCCCTTTCCTCCCCATTCCTGTCGCCCACTCAAGGTTCCTCCCCTCCCCCGTCCGGCACCAGGCAACACCCTGCCCATAACCCTAAGGGTCTCGCCACGCGTGCGCACCAGTCAGTCAAGCCAGTCTTTGCAGAGCTGATTGTTGTGGAGGGCTTCAATGACAGGAAGGCAGTCACTCAGGCAGTTTCCGCCAACGTGTTTGTCCTGGGTGGGGTGTCTGTGGTGAAGGATGCAGCGGTGATGGCGCGGGTGGCGCAAGCGGCGGCCAACCACCCTCGGGGGACCATCATCCTCATGGATCCGGATATGTCTGGGAGGCAAGCGCGCAGCCAGATTGAAAGGGCGCTGCCTGGCTGCCGGCATGCCTTTGTCCCCACCGAGCTCGCAACCACGCATGAGGCCACCGCATGGCATGACGCGGGGGATGTCGGGATCGAGCATGTGGCGCCGGCGGTGTTGCGGCAGGCGTTGGCATCGGCGCGGATGAGCGACCCTGGGCGGGCGGAGTTTTCTCGGGAGGAGCTGATTTCCTGGGGATTGGCCAACAAGTTTGGGTCCCAAGGGGGGAATGTGAAGCGGAGACGGGAGCTGCTGTGCAGGATGTTTGGGCTGGGCATGTGTGATGGCAAGCAGTTGTTGGATCATTTGAATCGGTATGGGTTTGAGCGGCGGGAGGTGGAGGGGGCGCTGCGGGCGGTGGAGGAGGTGGTGGAGAGGGAGGAGCGAGGGGCTGGGGGGTGAGACAGTGACTTGTACTCTCTCAACCTGCAGCAAGTGTCATCCTCATGGGGGTGGAACTGGTGGCCACATTGGCATTCTTCAATTCCAGAGGGTAGTGTAAGATTGGGCTAGCGCCAATTCTACACATTTTGCAATAATTTGATTTTATTCATTCTCTCCTTTTTCTACAGGCAATTTTTTGCCTTATGCTTTGACTACATTGGCACAGGTCAATCTCCATGCGCTGTGCACTGACATCCGCTTGGATTAACAAGGCAACGTGTGTATACTGAAAGTGGAAAAGTTTGGGTAAACTTTTGCAGGCTTCGTATGTGGAAGAGCTATTTAGATGTTGACTGAATAACTTCGGCGTAATCCAATTACGCCCCGCATTTTGCAAACTTTGAATTGTTATAACCATAGGATGATAGTCTTCCAAGTGGAGCACCGCCTACAAGCCATCTAGTCAAGCACACCCACAAGTTTAGCTCTTGGTGGAAGATTTCACAACGCTTTGTGTATGTCCCTGTGTGTTTTGCACAACAACTATCGTATCGATAGTACGAGAATGGCTGGCCAGCCCACTAAGTGGCAGGCACTGTGTTCAGCACCATGCAATAGCAATGGTTGCAAGGCCTAGGGTTTGACCTAGGGTAAGGGTTAGGGTTTCAGGTCCCCTGCTGACAAGTCGACGGGTGATCAATGCGGGTTGAAAACTGATATAAACTAGTTGCACTCGGGAACCTGTCGGAACTGTTGACTTTGTAAGTGAGTCTACCTCTTGCCTCTCCTGGTTGCACCCGCAATACGACGGTATATAGATGCCAACGGGGTAGTTTATTTACCTCAATCCTTTTCACCTCAATCCTTGCCACTGGGCAACCCACCCGAGCCAAGCTCCTTTTTCACTCTAACACTGTACTTTGAGCGCATGTTAGCGTGCGGTGCTAAGCCGCTCTGTCAGGGTATGTTTGCAAGGCACCTGCCCCAAGGTCTGGGCTTGCTGAGGTCAGCCCCTCGTGTCAAACCTTCACCGCAGTTCAATCGTCTCGTGAGCAGCGAGGCGACTGAGGTTGGTCGATACTTTGTACCCTGGTCTTGCGTTTATTGTGTCGGGTATAGGTGGGCTTTCTTGTTTGTCGTGCATGCAAGGTATGCATGCATTGGCCCCCATAACGCATGCCCACCATGACTCTTGCCCACCCAATTCCAATAATCCTATCAAAGCCACTGAAGTACCCTTGCTTAAATACACAACAACAAAGGGGTTGGTCGTGTGCAAGCATAAAATTTTTGCTTATTATGTAGCTTATTTATTTGTACAATTATGTAAATAAAGCCACTTTTTTGTGTGGTTATAAACTGTGTGACAAAGTCATAAATTACTCTTGCCCATGCACATCCAGGTAGAAGATGCAGCAGTTGCCTCCAGGCCGACCTTGCCACACATTATCGAGACCAAAGGCGTGCCGGTAAGGGCTCGCCATGGACCATCTGCAACTACCATGGCGTGCAATGTGACAATTCCCCCGCAGTAAAGGATCAAACTGCTGCTCGTGCTGCAGTGCTGCAGTGCTGCTGGTTTTGCAAATTAACCAGGCTGCTATTTTGTTGCTCGTGCCCAGGTGCTGCTGTACGATCCCATTGGTTGCAATGCTGCGATGCACCCCTGTTGCGAAAATATTCATACTCGAATAAGAATATTGAATAAGAATATTGCTAATCAATGCTCGTGCTCAGGTGCTGCTGTATGCCCCCATCGAGGAGGTTGAGCCTGATGCTATTGGCCAGCTGATTAAACTTGCAGAGTCGCCTCTACCGGTATGCTGATGCTCCAACCACCCCATGGTTGCATTTAGACGCCATAAAGCGCTGCAGCACTATGTTTATTCTTTATCATTTATTATTTCTGCTGCTGCATGGTTTTCCTTCTGTGTGTTCTTGGGCGCTGCATGGCTGTCATTGGTGTAAAAGGGCTGATTTGCTGTTGCTGGCTGCGCACAGGTGGGATATGTTTCTGCGATGCCAGATGTGCATCTGGGCAAAGGGGTCACGGTAAGCGATTATACGTGATAAGATGTGATTATATGTGACTGTGAGCAAAGTAGTTTTAGTAGGGGGCTGGAGCATACCTTGGGTGCTCAGGATAAAATGGGTGCACAGATTTGATGCAATGTCTCTGCAGATGGTTGTGTCTGCAGATTACTGCAGATTACTTTATTACCAATGCGCACATGGTGGATGCTGCAAGCTGATCTTGGCCAATGCCACATTGTGCTGAGCAATGGCTGCCATTGGTGGCTCAGTCTTGCAAAATTGCATGGAAAATATAAACTAGCCATGTTGCTGTCAACCCACCTGCCAGTGGCACCACAGCTGCTGATCAAAGCAGTTAAGCAATGCGGACACTTTGTCAATTTGCTACATCTCTGCGATCATTTGACTGAAGGCTCTCATTTTTTGCACCGCAGATTGGGACAGTGTTTGCCAGCGACAAATATGTGTGTCCCAATGCAGTGGGAGTCGACATAGGTGAAGTGAATGCATACCATTCATGCATCCGGCACCTTGAATGCTCAAATTGATTAAGTAAATGTACCCAAAAAAATGGTTTCAATATATGTGCACATGAACTGCAGACCATGGCTTTGGCTTGGGAAATTGGTTGTCCACTTCCCTGACCAGGTTAATCAAACGTATATCCTCATGGGAAAGGCTGCTTTGGTGTGCACCATGGTCACAAGCCATCCCAATCAAACCCTCTAACTTATCACCAAACTAACCCCTAGCCCATGTTTTTCTCCCCTTGCCAGGCTGTGGCATGTGCGCTGTGCCCATCCCTGGCCTGCACCAGGATGACTTGTCGGACAGCCACCTCAAGAAGATCCAGCAGCGGCTCAAGCAGCTGATACCCACAGGCAGGCTGTTAGACCCTAGGCTAGGGTGTGGGGGGTGGTAGGAATTGCGCGAATGCACAGGCTTGACGCTGGCCCTCATGATACCCTTATGAACAGGACCCATTAGTGATATGCATGGCGGTACAGCCGTGGGTTATGACATGTCTCACTTCCGAGTCTGTGCGACACTGAGGTGCGGGATGATAAGGCATAGGCAGCACTAGTTACTGTGGCGCCAACCTCCAACCTTTGGCATTCCTGCAGGTCCCGAGCAGCACAAACAACAGCTGGCAGGGGTGGGCGACGCACTGGATCAGATCTCCGAGGCCCATGCGCCTAGCCAATGGCTTGAGGCAGCTGCATCTGAGCGCAAGGTGGCCCTGCAGCTAGGGACACTGGGGGGTGGGAACCACTTCCTGGAGGTGCGGAGTTCAACCAGCGTTTGTGCATGAAGCGTGCTTCCTTGCATTGATAGTCAATGCCAATTGCATACCCTGGTGAACCACTGCGATTCCAGCCACTTGTCATCATTGAACCAATAGCGATGTGTTATAAATAATGATGAATTGTGAACGAAGATATTATGAAATTATTTTCTGTTTCCTCCTACTTGCATAATTTCCAGCAGTACAGCCAGATTCGCTCAGCCCAAAGTACCTCGTCCTGTCCTGGCACTGCTGATACCATCTCTGCACCGACGGTTGTCAATGCAGCTGAATCACATTGCAGCAAGGCCAATTATTGACCTGCATTTCCTCCCTTGACAGGTTGTGCACGATGAGACGGGGATGGTGTGGCTCATGCTCCACTCAGGCAGCCGCAACATTGGCAACGTGACAGCCCAGCGCTACGACAAGATTGCGCAGGGGGATATGAAGCAGCGCGGCAGGCGGGCTGAGGGCGGGATTAACTACTTGGAGATTGATTCAAATGAGGGGCAGGCCTACCTCCAGGTGAGGGTGACACATGACTAGAAACACATGTGTGTGCAGTGATTGCACGATAGTGAGAACACAACATTGACTCATTGTAAAAGATAATTCTTGTCATGGTTGTACGTTGTTATTACAAATCAATTACCTGTGAAATCGACTAATCTGGGATTGGCAGTTGAAAATGATGCCATTGCTTTTCCCGTAACCAACTGAAATGCCAATTGAAATGCCAAAGATGAAATCGCAGCAGCTACTGATTGCTGTATGCTGCCAGGACATGAATTGGTGCCAGGCATACGCATTCCGCAACCGTGCCGCCATGATGTCACTCATGGAGGAGGCCTTGGCCGAGGTGAGCGGGGCCAGGGCAGACCACTCCAAGGGAATCAACATCCACCACAATTACTGCTCGTGCCAGCGGTGCACATATACGGTGCGTAGGCTTGCCGCTGGGTTTCCCGCTGTCGGCACTTGCTTTTCCTGAGTAAACGGTATGCTGGCAATTCCTTTGGCGGGAATGGTGCTAATAAATAAGAAGGGCCTGCAGCTATTTGTTCAGAGGGCTTGCAAACATTGTTGAAGCAGTCTTGCCTGGTTGGGCAGTATTGGTGACTGCGTTGGTGTGGCATAATATTGAGCAGCGCCTGGGGAAGGGGATGACGCCGTTTCCCCTGGCCCTGCAGGACCCCCGCACAGGCGAATCCACCTCGCGTGACCTGTGGGTGATGCGCAAGGGGGCCACCAGCGCCCAGTATGGCGAGCTGGGCCTCATCCCGGGGTCCATGGGGGTGGGGAGCTATGTGGTGCGGGGCAAGGGGGAGGCGCAGTCGTGGTCGTCCTGCTCCCATGGGGCTGGGAGGCGCATGTCGCGCACGCGCGCAAAGGCAACCATTTCCCAGGTGGGCTGGGCTGTGTGGAAACCCTTGGTTTGTGCACTGTGGGAGTTTGCAAGCAGAGGGGGGTGTACTCATACAAACGATCATATTGGGTTGGAAATTTCTGTATCTGTTTCGTGGGAGTTGTGCTGCTGGAAGTCTGCCCTGGCCACAATGCTTGCAGAATGCCCCTGCAGGGTGAATGGCTTGAAATGTTCTCTCTGCGGCTGTTGTAATTACCCTTGTAAATGTTTACTGCGGTATATCACATGCATTTGGGTCATTGTGACTGCCATGTCCCGCGCGCGGCCTGACACCGCACCTGCTCCCCCTACCCCAGGCTGATTTCGAGGCGTCTGTGCGCGGCGTTGTGTGCGACACCGACCCCGCTGTGCGCGACGAGGCCCCCGCGGCCTACAAGGACCTTGGGGAGGTCATGCGCAACCAGGAATCGCTGGTGGATGTGGTCCACAGGCTGCGGCCTCTGGTCAACGTCAAGGGGTTCAAGACATGAACTGCTAGTTTTCTGCTTTTTTAAACCTACCCCGGCCTGTGCAACATCCGGCATGCCATGTGGGTGTCATGTTGCCATCTGGTACCATGCCAGGGGTATAATTTTATTACCATAGTCCAATCGCCAGTGTGGGGCACAGTACCCTGCTGACGTTTCATAGGTTGATGCCATATGCCCCTCCTCCGTCTTAATGTGTATTTATTCTCCCCTGCACCATATGCAGGGGGGTGCTAGAAGGTTGCCAGCAGTTCTTGTGCTACGCCGCTGGCGATGCACGTTGCTTTGCTTACTCTCGTCTGACATAGTGATTTTGTCTCCAGACAGAGGCTCTTGAGATTTCTTTGGGCCCGGGCCACTAACCATGCACGAAATACCGCACGAGATGGCCCATGCCAACTTGGACGTACTGCGTGGTAGTACCCACATTTGTTGCGAGTATGTCAGGCTGATGCTAAAGATTTGACCGCATCGTACACTTATTATCCGCAATGTCCAATGGACTCTTGAGGCGTGATCTGATTTATGGCCGTTGATGATACAACATAATCATTCATAATAAATTGTCGCGTCGCCGACAGGACACGCAGCCATGTTGTTACATGGCAGTATTAGAGCCCCAGGGCTCATTCGAACATGGTACATTCACCGCAGTCCCAATTTAGTCAGCAGTGGCAGCCCTCAGGATCCCTCCCGGATCTAGGCTAGATCATTGAGCTGAGCCTCATCATTGATGGGCATACAACGCTTGACAAGGCCAATTACCAATCCTTACACAGTGTAGTGACTATCAACGCGTTGATACAGGGCTACAAGGCATTGCCAGACAGTGCCAAAGCTTCTCCCCTGCTTTCTGGGTGACAAGAGCAACGGCATGTCTAGGAACAGCACCCCAGTGCGTCGACCATAGTGGGATACTCTCTTATCAGGAAAAATCAGTGATATATGCCATCATAATGGTTTGGAATAAAACGGGTCTGTCTGTCCAACAATCTATCAGATATGATACATAGCTACCATGATAGCTAGCTAAGCAAACGCAGTGCAACATGATTTGGGCTGTGTACTTTGGAGTACACAATCACTAATTGCAGGCAGCAAGTGCGTGACATACAACTGTGACTCAAAAGCCGGGAAATCGTCCTGCGACGTCTATGGTGAAGTTTAGCTAAAGGCAAGCACGCTTAGGAAGCCAAGCTCTCAGCAGGCACTCTATGCAGTTTGCTAGTCTGTATATACGTTCTAAAAATACAAGTGTGGAGCCAATGGCTTAAGGCCCTTTTATTGATGGAGCCCATGGCAATAAATGCAGCCAAGTTCGCCTGTACTCTATGTTTGCATGCTTGTAAAAATACAATGAAGCAGTGTGACAAAGTGACACCAGCCGTGGCAATTAGAGCAAAACCATGAACAACAATGCGCTGTATAAGCCTTCCTTAGGCAGCGCAACGATAAAACACAACACCGGCAACTGTGCCAGCGCAATCCCACAACAAGAATGCCGACCACAAGGCAGCTGGATCAGGTGTGCTGCCCACCTCCTAATAGTCATGGCCAGAAATAAGAGCAACAGAGAACTGACCTCCCTGGTTGCCACAAGACTCCAATGCAGACGAATGCCGGGCTCACTGCTGATGGCTGGACAGTCTGGAGACAACAGGGTGACCTTTTGCCTCAGCACTTGACACTCAGCTGTGAAGTAGCTTGACATATTCAGTCGCACAGCACAGCAAAGCCACCCACAACATGCAGCTTGAGCCGCTCCAAGTCGATCTCAGGCAGTTCAACTGCAGAGTTCCAGGTGCACCACCACCCCTTCACCAGTGCTGACGCCTTTGCCAACAGGCCATCAGCCACCCTTGCGTCACTGCAAGTTGCGGTTGTAGACCCAGCAACATCATCTTCGTCACTCCCCAAGAAATCCGCTGGTAGGGAAAACACACCGTGCCTCCCACTTGGTGATGGTGTGACGGGTTCCAGGTCAAAGCTCGGATCCATACTGACATCTGGATAGGTAGGTGAGCCAGCAGGGTGCCTTGCGTGCAGATACTTGAGCCTCAACTGGTTTGCAGCTGCTGGCAAGAAGGCGCCTTGGTCTGAAGTGCTTGCACCTACAAGAAGTGAGACCAAAACCACTGATAACCTTGTGTACACCGTTTTTGCAACGCCGTGCTCAGAAAGCAGCTGCCAAAAACGTTGTAACCTCTCTGTGCATGGACCCACTGTGAGCTCCTCTGAACAGAAACCCCACTGGCATACCTTCGCTGATTGTGTAGAGAGAAGACCTGCTTCCCCGGAGCCTGGTGTTCTCAAAATAAGCCAGTTCCAGCCTCGTCCGTTCCTCCTCACAGTAGTCCCTCAATACCTTGGTGCTCAGGGCTTTGCACATCTGCAGGCCAGCCAGAGGTGTGCTTCAACAGCTAGTCAGAAGGAACTTTTTAAAGGGTAACCCTCTAACTCCGTATTGTCAACTGAGAACGAGACCCGCCATCCAGGACTAGTATACCAAAGCTGTTGAGAGCTCGGGTGAGTGCAAAAGAATGGCACAGCCGGCGAAGAGAGGAAGCACACAGTGCGATATTAGTCATTGCACATTAGTAATGCGGGACTTTGATCTCCGAAACCATGACCGGATGCCAAGCAAGACGCGATTGAGTTGGACCCCACAAACGAGAAAGGTAGAAGGCGCTTACTTACCGTGAGGTACCAGCGGCGGGGCGTCGCGAGTCTCGATCAAAGCGGGTTCTTGGCTCCACCATAAGCAGGCATGGAAGGCCACCCTCCCTCCCTTGGGCGAAAGTTCACCGCTGTGGGCGTAGTTTCACCGTCTACAATAGAGGGTTGGTACCTTGGTGTCTTTGACGAACAGTGGAGCTTACAACGCGGGTCCGTTTGCAGGTCTGAACTCACAGCCCCTACTCAACACTTTGGGCACAACAGCGCATTCCCAGCACAAACAAGCGAGATCACAGGCTACAACGTCGTTCGCCACTCAAAATAGGTCAACTACCACTCGAAAGCGGACCAATCATTTGCATCTGCGCTTCAGAGGGTGGGTTCATTGCAGACGAAGGGCAGCACTGGCACACTATGTCTGCGACAAGTGTCTTTCGTGAGTATGGGAGGGGAGGGGGGATATTTCGAGTGTGCACAACTGCTCCTCATTTAAAACCCCCCATCTTGGGGCACAAATCGTCCTCCAGCCGTAATTTGTGCTGGTTGCTGGACCGACCCCCCTCCAAATGCACTGAAATGTTTCGACCTTATTTCACATTTTGACTCGAAGCCTGCTCGTCCGAACCAAGTGGCAGCCTAGACCGCTTCACAAGGGTACCCAGGTTGAAGCGACGGGCAACAGCTTTTCATTCAAGCGGCTTCGCCTGGGCAGCTCGTACCTCGCACCACGGAACCCACAATGATCCCGCGCCTGCATGCATTGGTGAATGGCATGGCATGCAACGCCCAATAACGCCTATTTTGCCTGGTGTAGGCAAAATTACAAAAGAAGGCCCATCATGATGCATCATCAGCTGCCCAATCAAACACTCGCCTGAGGCTGCAGAGACAGCAACTGGAGTACCAAAGCCATTGCAGCGCCGCCCCTGCCCAATACACAAAAAAAGATGCACCGCCGCTGAGCATCCCAATATTACATCACAGAATTAATATGCCATGGTACCGCAAGGGTATGCATGGCGCAGAACACTGGTCCAATTACAGTAATCCCAGTGTACGGGTCAGGCTGCTTACCACGGTACCCTCCTCAGGGTCCCAGGCGGCAAAAACAAATGGAGTACCCTCAATGCTGACATGCAGCACGTGTACACGTTGCCTTGACTCTACTGGCTGGGTACAGGGTGCAGCCAAAACCTCCCCAGTGCACTGGCTAGGCTGGCATCATCATCAGCAGATTCGTCTCCACTCCCCTCTGACGAGCTTCCAAAGCACCCTCTTGATAGCCGCTGAAGCACCTGCGCACACCGCATGGCAACGCTTGGATCGTGACCTTCCACAGTCCTGCCTAGGTGAACTCAGCTGGCGTGCAGTACACACGGCGGCCAGGAGTAAAATCGCAAGAGCTGCAGCAATACATCAAATCCAACACTCAAACCCATGTTGAAAATCCGGACAATTTACGGATGTCACCCACCTGGTATGATATGCGAGGGTACATGCAAAAAATGCATTGTCCCTGCAACACCCATTGCGCATATTGCCAAAATTGCACCCTAACAGCCTTAATTTAGCTTTGCGCCACTCACCTCCCTGATGCTGATGGGCTTGACCTGGCTCAGCAGCGCTGCCTGGGCATCTTCGTCCCCCGACCTGCACGTGACATTACAAAAAGCCGATTTAACCATTTCACAATGCCATCGGCCATTCACCCATTATGTACCGATGGCATCCCGCCTGACACCAGATCTGAAGCCAAAGCCAGAGTCACCATGGGTCCCCCCCAGTGCACTTGCACGCATGCGTCCCCCCTGTGGTCCCTGTGCCTCACCTGCACGCCGCCAGCAGCGCGTGTTCCTCCTGCGGGGTGCGCCACGTCAGCGCCACCTCGGACCGCCGCCAGTGCATGCGCCCCGAGGACCGCATCGCCCGGGCGCTGCGCCACATGGCGGCGCTGCGGGGGTCGGCTGCGGCAAGGGGGGAAAACAGTTGGCCAATAAAAAGGGGATGGTGGAGGTTGGGTGCTGGCCAGTGCCGGCGTGCTGGGTACTGGAACTTCCAGTGGAAGCAAGGGGTAGAAGGGATGTGATTTAGGTAAGCTATGGGTTGTTCCTCCATGCAGCATGCAAACTCACCTAGCGCCACCCATCCAAACCGCACCCGCGCGCACGCATCCGGCCCCGGCCACCCACCAGGCTCCACCCCGGGTGGCCCCACCACCCGCCACCCCTCCTTGGGCAGAAGATTCTGGCGCAGCACAAGCATGGCCATGTCGTACACGGGCTGCCACAGGCTGTCATGTGACGCCAGCTGGCGCCACTCTCTGCACACACCAGAGGCCGCGGCCAGTGACGCGGGGTCCAGTAGGATGAACATGTGGTCCAGTACCTCCCTTGGGAGCTGGGCCAGGGTGGCAGGGGGGTCCTCGTCAGAATCAGGGGAGGAAACACCTGCAAGGGGAGGGCTCTGCATCATTGTTATGTTATTCTGACACAATGGGGCTTCTCCTAGCAGCCGAATAACAGGTTGCCTACTTTCCTTCACAATGAAGAGGTTCCTAAGTATCCCCGTGTACGGAGCCGCACCAGGGTCAGCAAATGGGCTGCTTGCTAAAGGCTTGTAAACCCTATATTAGGGTTTCCATCCACAGCACGCACCTCCTTTCCGCTGCCTGCGCTTCAGCTCCAGCTGGCGCCGCTTGTACTCCCGGACCACTGCGGTGCGCTTTGCAAGGGGGAGCACTCGCTCAGCAGCAGCCACCAGGGCTGCCACCCGCGCGCTGTGGTGGGGCCTGCGCACAATAGGGTTTTGTTTAGGGTTTTCTGGTGGGGTACGGCTTTTTACCCTTGTAGAAGCGCGCGTATGTGCAGTGTGGTGTGCAAGGTGTAGAATGCAGGTGCATAGGGATGGCCTTTGGTGCGGGCCCAACCCTAGAGCTAACCCTGTTTGCACCCTTGAGCACACTCAAACGCTATTGTGGCGAAAACCAAAAGTGCAAGGCCTAATCCAGTTCCGAGCGCGCTGCAACATACAAATTCATGCAAACATTTATTTGTTTTCACCTGGAGAAGAGCTGCAGCGCTTTGAGTGTGTCCTCTGTCAACTGGTTGCGCGCTGCTTTGCTGCCATAGGTGGTGTACAGGTGGGTCAAGCAGGCGGTCAGCTCCTCAACCGCACGAGGGTAGTCGGACCTGAATATATATAAATCTTTTGTTTTTCGTGGCTATTCAGAGGGCGCTGACGTTGGGAAGTTCTGTGGGCGACGCATAATGCATGCATATGCCATATAACAATCCAGTAATGGAGTCAACAACAGCGCGATACGCAGCGCGATACACAGGTCCGTTAACGAGACAACGTCATGATGCTTTGATTGTGTGCCTATTTGCCTGATACCTTCGCTCAAGGGCCTCAGATATCTGTGCCTCGCGGTACTTGTCCAGTGGCATCTCGACTTCGTCCTCATAGTCGTCAGAGTCGCTGCTGTAAGAGGCCACTGCCTTTGTCTTTAAGGGCATAGCTCGCTACTCCTTGCCTCGAGATGCTACAAACTCACTGCTCAAAAGTATTGCCACACACTACCTGTTTGTAGCAATGTGGCCAGAGTTGTATTTGCAAACCGCTTGAAGGTCACTGAAGTGGTGTTGATGAGAGTCCCTGCACTATGCTCTTGGCCTGGGTATGCTTAATGTCAGGTGATAGGTTAGCAAGTTCTTCCGCCGCATCAAAAGGTTTATGTGCTTGTTAACAAAGGCTGGAACTTCCTGTGGCAGAGGTCGTGCTCCACCCTAAATTAGGGTTTTCCGTCCAGCCCCTCAAGCCACCCACCACACCTACCCTAGGCTTCTCTAATCAGGAATACCACTGGCAACGCCACGGCAGAAAAAAACTGCGTATCATATGAGATAAGAATATTAGAGGCTAGACTATACAGATAGAATGCACGCTTCAAGGGGGGCGCGAAACATCCTACTACCATGTGAGAAGGAAGGTAGCCAACCCAGCAACGCAGGCTTCCTTCTCACATGGAATCAAGTTATGATCTAAATCGTCCAGCTGTGGCTGACAAAAAAATGCTGCTGAGCAATCACCCAATTCACCGCATGGCCTCCAAGACTATGCGACCTCATAAGCAGCGCGTGAGCAAAGGGCGCTGATGTTGGTGCCAGGAGCCCCCAGGCAGGGGAAGCATTTCGTGAAGCAGCTGCAGTAATATGACGCTGTGCTGGGTGACCTTGCCTCCTCGCCACAATACTACAACGACCTCACGAGATGCACATCTGCCAGGGGGGTCCTGCCACCAGCACCAGCTACCCTCTGATCCCACACTGCTCCAAGCAGTGCACCCTCCTCCAAGCAAGAATACCCTCATCCAGTGAAAACCCCATCAAGAAAATTTAGGTTGCCCTGGCCTGCCATCACAGCAGGCTGGTGAGGCGAACGGTGGTTAAGGGCTACTTTAAGCAGTGCACCTTCCTCCAAGCAAGAATTATCCCCTCCAGTGGACATCCCATCCCAAAATTTATTGCCCCGTAATGGTACTTCACATCACAGCAGATTTGTGAGGCGCACGGTGGCTAAGGGCTGACCGCATGCAGCCATGATGGCCCCCCTCACGATGGGCGCCAGCTTGCCCATCCGGTCCAGGCCAATGGCCAGTCGGTGGGTTGACAGGGGGTACACCTTGTGGGTCACGCAGGGGGGGAGGAGGCGGGCCTGCAGGGGAGGGGATGGAAAAGGGGAGGGAGGTCATGGAGGGAGAAAGGGTGGGTGGCATTAGGGAGGGAAGGGGAGAGGGATGTGGGCGGAGAGGGGGGAGGATGGCTTGTTGCAATAGATAGTGGGAAGGCAGTGGTGGGTGGTGTTGTGCGTCTGTGCACAGGAGACCTACACATAAGCACCCTCATCCACAGCTTAATCATGTGCAACCTCATGACCATAACACAACATTCACTGGATTTTTTCAACATATAGCATAAGCAGTCTTTGAGAACAAGCAATACCCTGCCCACCTGCTCCAGGTCGTGTAGCCAATCCCCGGTGTGTGCGGTCACTGCCACACCCTCCCCTTGCACAGCTTCCATCAGGCGCTCACGCAGGGTGGCGTGCCAATCGGAGGGCTGGCCGGGGCGGATGGCAGAGGAAGTGAGGCACACCTGGCATCAAAGAAAGGGGCGCAATGATGGTGAGTGGCTACTGCAGTCAGTTGTGGCGGCTGATGTGGACATCTTTTGGCAGTGGCCGGCACTTTTGCATGCATGCAGTGAGCTGAGGCTGGTCGATGTGACATGGTGAGCGCCAGCCATGTGAGGCTTGCTGAAATTGCGATAGGCACTTGAGCTGGATGCACACTGAGAATAAGAGTTGACAATTCAACTGTTGTAACCCTCCTACCACTGCCATACTGGTTGTACAGCGATTTCAATTGCACTCTAAAATATATTCCAGCTCATCACTATTCCTCACCTGAGGGCAGAAGGCATGCACTGTGGTGGCCAGCTGGGAGAACATCAGCGCCGCAGTCGCCCCCATTGAATCGCCTATCATCACAACCTTGGAGTAGCGCTGGGTGATGGCGCTCAAGCGGTCCCGGTACAGGCCAATCCCCTCATCGCCACCTGGCAGGCAACAGGGCGACAGCCAATGAGAATGCAGGAGAGAGTCCACTTTGGAGTTTTGTTGGGAATGCCATGAACGGTGATTGGGTCCAATTGACATTGGATTATGGGAGGTAATGAGTAGGGAGCACGGCATGGATGACAGTCATGGGCAGCCGCATGCAAGACGCGCTGCAACCAAGGGATTTTCAACATCCTGATGTAGAGTTTCAAGGTGTGGCGGTGGCATACCTGAGTACCAGGAGCGCTTGGGGTCCACCACATACAGCACATCAAACTCCATCTGCTGCGCACCATCTTGAACCTCTTTGGCGATGCGCTTGAGCAGGCCTGCCCAGTTGGGCACTCCGGGGGCGCTGCCAAATGCCACCACAAGCACCTGGCTGGCTGCAAACGGGCGCAATGTCAACCCCGTCAGAACACACTGTCACCGATTGCATGGGATGTCGATATTTGCATTGCGAATGTTAAATGTGGGATGATTGAGCACATGCACGTGTGCAGATTGAGGGGAACAGTACACTGGCATCAGGACCCCACTGATCACATTCAATTCGGTGTAGGCCATGTCAGGATATATTGGTGAAACACAACTGACAATATTGGTGCACTCTTAAGCTCAGCATTTCCAATCCCGTACCTTTACCGCCAGGTGCTCCTCCTAGTTGCAGTTTGAAGTACCCCACCCCTTGGCTCGCCACCTCAGATATCACCAGCCTCCCCCCCAGTGCAGCCGCCACCCGCTCATCCACCCCCCCTGCCTGACCACCATCCACCCCCACTGTCTGCAGGGTGGCATTCTCCACCACGGCCCCCAGGAATTCAGTTAAATTCCCCAGATCTGGGTTACCTTCTAGCCAGATGCTGCGCAGGGAGGGGAGGGATGCAAGGGGGATGGGGAGGGAGTGGAGGTGGTTCCCGTAGAGGAGGAGGGTGGTGAGGCTGGTGAGGTGGCTGGTGGAGGTGGGGAGGGAGCGGATGCGATTATCGGCGAGGGACACATCCTGAAGGGACTGCAGGCGTGGAAGGGGGCCATATTACCTACTGTCAAATTCCTCCGCAAGCAGAACAATCTATCAACCTCAGTAAAAAGCAAAGCAAAAAGTTAAGGAAAACAAAACATGGGCAAATCAGAATATTACTCCGCATCAATCAGATGAGCGACACTTGAGCAAAAGGAAAATTCATCTTTCCCCTCGCATCCTCACCTTGAGCTCTCCAAAGCCCTCTGGCAGTGCCTCCAGCCGATTGCCTTGCAGCGCCAGCTCCACAAGGGAGGAAAGGCCTCCAAAGTCCTCAGGAAGGCTAGTCAAATCACTCCCATGCACCTCCAGCTTCTTCAACCGCTGGAGGTTGTGTATCAAAGGGGGCAATTCAGACAGCCTGTTCCCCCCCAATGCCAGCTCTTCCAGGGAGGTGCAATCACAAATTGAGGAGGGGAGGGAGGTGAGTCGGTTGCCTGCCAGTGACAGCTGGTTGAGCAGGGCGAGTGAGCCCATGGAGGAGGGGAGGGAGGTCAGCAGGTTGCCGTGGATCCATAAGCCCTGCAGCAATGGGGTGCACCATCCATTAGGTACATGCATTCCACCAATACAGCCTGATTAGCAGTCAGGTTTGCCCATGCAGCGCCAAGCAGTTCAGTCCCGGCACTGTCGTACCATAATGGGGGGTGCATAGTGAAAGCCAGGCATGCCACACCAAAACCGGACGCACACACACTGTTCACTCACAAGGGCGGTCCACTGATTGTGCCATACAGTACCAAAGCTTGGAATATCCTACACAAACCCTATAGGTAGGTAACACAAAAGGAACCCTAAACCCTAAACCCTACACAGCACCCTACCTCCAGCTGGCCCAGCCCCCCCACCCCATCCGGCAGCTCCTGGAGGCAGTTCCCTGACAGCTGGAGGCGCTGCAGGCACTCGAGTTTGCTGACGTCGGCAGGCAGCTGCGCCAGGTTGTTGCCAGCCAGGGACAGCTCCTGCAAGGGTTTGGGCAGGGTTTCAGGCAGAACCAAAGCGGCAGACTACGATGCGTCCTAGCAAGGGATGAGCTTGGCCGTGCTGTGCGTGACGCCAGGTCATGGTGTCACATGTGTCACGGGACATATAATGCAGGGGTAATGCAGGACGCAGGGCGCGGCCGTAATTAGGAGAATTTCCTTCTGTGTGGATTGGGTTGCACACACCTTGAGGTCTGTTAGCTGCCATACTTCCGGCGGCACCTCCTTCAGCTGCAACTCACTCAGATCCAGCCTGTCTGTGGACGCTGCTAGCTCCAGTTTCATGTTGATGGTCCTGTTAAGGTCTGCGCGTTCTGAGGCTGCTGTCGCCGTGATGATGGCATGGCGACTGCGGCGCTGGCGGGCGAGGTGGGGTTTTCGACAGGGCTGGAGTGGGTGGTGGGTACTACAAGTGGTGGTGACGGTGGAGGCGAGCATGGCTGTGGGTGTGGCTGGTGGTGGGTGTGGCTGCTGGTGGGAGGTGATGGGCCAAGCTGGCTACGCCTAGTCTGGGACCGGGTCAAGTGACCAAGCTGCTAGCTGTATGCAGTGTTGCTTGATAGCTATAACTCCAGATGCTTCCCAACCCTCTATGCTGCTGCTCGATGGAGGTTCCCAGCTACAGAGTGGAGGTGGTGGTGGGTGACGTGCTCTGCTGCAAGGCTAGATCCGTCCTGGAAAATCGGGAATCTGGAAGGGCAGTCAAATATATCTCAGTTGTTTCATAGTTCAGTGGACGTGTGTGCAGGGAGTGAGGTGGGTTGATGGCTAGGTTGGTGGCTAGCCGTTGCATGCACGTCCCAGCGCAACACGGCCGCAAGGCATCCCAGTGCAGGTAGCTGGTAGACTTCAATGAACAGCGGAGAAAGCGCATGGTTTTGTGCTGTGTGGCGCAAGAATTAGTGCGTAATTCACAGCCGACAGGAATGCATGCATGCACACTGACAGCCATGCATTGCATGCACATTTAGGCTACAGCGTACTTACCGGAACTCCACGCGCGACTTGAACGCTTGGCTGTTTACTGGGTAGAGATAACACTAGAACCCTTCTTGCAAAGTGACTGATTGCCAGTGCTCGAGACCTAGTAGGACCAGTAGTATTTGTTTGTGCAACTGAGAACTGGGGCGGGATAATACGTGCTGTACGTAACGCTGCAACGTCAATGGATGAATGCGAAAGCCAGGTTCGCACTGCTGTTAAAGCGCACCTGACCGTCCAAACACGCTTCCCAAGTGCGCACTGTTAGCCCTACAACGACATGCTACCAAACTGGATAAGGCTTGGATAAAGACCCTTGGCATTCTGTCCAAACAGTCTCACGGTCCGTCCATAGGGCCCAACCATCACGCTTCGTTACCGTAAGGACTTTGCTGCTACTGGGCACTCGCCTAAACTGCCCCAAAGGACGCAGACCAGGATGCAGACCAGGTAAGGCATCCTAGCCACATGCCACTGGCCAAGTGCCACCACCACCCACCACCCACCACCCACCAGGCGTTCACAGTCAATGTGTTGCTCAGGCTGCTCTCACAAGGAGCACAATGTACCAGCTTGCCGTCGTCCTCCAACGCCCTGGCGCCCTGCTACACACCTTGGGCGTTCACAAGGACACAGGTGGGTGGTTGGCAAGACATAGCCTGCGCAGCGCTTTGCAAGACACCTGGCACTCTACCTGAGCCATATACTTGCTATAGGGTACAAGACTGCACCGTGCTGGTTGGAACCTATGCCGCTGAATGTTTGCCTAGCAAGTGCCTGCACTTTGGGTGTGGGATGTCATGTGCGCGCGCGCATTTTGCTTTGGTGGTATGCCACTGTGCACACTCACCATAATCCCCATACCCTCTTACACGCGGATGACCACATCCCACTCAGGCTGGTAGCAGCCGCAGCCCCAGCCACCACCCACTCCTCCACAGCCACCAGCACCTCCACCACCGCACACACCCCACCACCATCACCCGGGCAGTGGCTGCACCAGCCCAAGCAGGGAACAAAGCTTCTCAGGCGCCCACCAATGTTGAATACGATGCGGTGGTCATCGGCGGCGGGATGGGGGGC
Source organism: Heterotrichella gracilis (assembly GCA_032358255.1). NCBI lineage: Eukaryota > Xanthophyceae > Tribonematales > Xanthonemataceae > Heterotrichella > Heterotrichella gracilis. Next base: position 126,117 of record JAULBX010029931.1, read on the forward strand.
CTGACCACAGCCACACAACTGGCGGCCAAGGGGGCAAACGTGCTGGTACTAGAAAAGTGAGTGGGGAGGGGACTGCTCCTGGGTTGGTCTGATTAAAAATCGACAGCTTTGTGTGTCTACTGCTTGCACCGTTGCCCAGAAGCCTCCAAATCCTACAAGCATGGGACGTGCATGTGGAGCCGCGCCGCACCAAAACCCTAACCCAAACCCTACGGAAACCCTCCAGGTACATCATCCCGGGCGGCAGCGCGGGGCACTACCAGCGGGAGGGCTACACCTTTGATGTTGGGTCATCGATGATGTTTGGGATGGGCAGCGAGGGGACCACCAACCTCATCACGCGGGCGCTGCAGGCAGCCGGGAAGACGCTGGAGAGCGTCCCCGACCCAACGCAGATCCACTACCACCTGCCCAAATCAGCTGCGCATCCAGAGGTAGGGGTCCAAGCAGTTTTTGTTAATGCTGCTAGTGTGTGCTGCACTGGAGATCAACCATTTTTGCTCATGGCATGGTCGTTGTGCCAAAATAATGCAATTGCTACCTGGCAAGATGGGTACAAGGGGTGGGAAAGAAAATAAGACCTTACGCATTCAAAGAACCTCCATCGTAGCTGCTTGGGATCAAGATGGCACACACTAAACCCCTTCCCAGCTTGCATTACAGCTTGTCAACAGGGCTGCACTATCCATCTGCGGGTGTGCTCATACATAGTCAGCAATCACCGTGTGGGTCCACTGCAGTGCTCCTGCTGGAAGTCGAATGCATCGCACAATCAGCAAGTATTCAAGTTCAATGTACCCTGCCCACCCCCTGCCGCAGGGCCTTGATGTGAAGGTGTGGCGCGACTACAACGAGTTCATCGCAGAGCTCACTGAGCGGTTCCCGCACGAAAAGGAGGGGATACGCAAGTTCTATGACGAATGCTGGACGGTGCGCATTCATTGCCATTTCTTGGGAACATGCCCATTGTGGGTGTTGTCCGCCATGGCTCCCACCCACGTGTGTCGTGGAGCGGACAAACATGTGGGCTCTGAAATCTGTGAAGATGACATCCAGTCCTCCCCATTCCCTTGCCTCTCACCCGCACCATTCCCTCCCCTCCAGGTTTTCAATGCGCTCAACTCCCTGGAGCTCAAAAGCCTTGAGGAGCCTCGCTACCTGCTGGGGGAGTTTGTCAAGCACCCCCTTGCCTGCCTCACCCTTGCCTCCTACCTGCCCTCCAACAGTGGGGATGTGGCGCGCAAGTACATCAAGGTGAGGAATAGAGGACAAGGGGGTGGCATGTAGTGGGACGCATTCATGGATGCGCAGGGATTGGTGGCAAAAACGCGATGGTGTGAGCTGAGTTGTATGCATGCATTATGATTCCCGCAGGGCCCTGAGCATGTCCCCGCCAACGCCACATAAATATGGTAGTAATAAGTACATTCTTATCATGTTATATATTACTTACCTGCGTTCCAGTGACACAGCCAAATTAGCATTTAGTCCTACATGCCTTGTGCCAACCATGCCTGTCCTGGCACTGCTTAAACATCTTTGCACTGGCGGTGTCAACGCAGCTAAACCATGTAACGCCATCTTAAGAAAAGAAATTGATGTGTTTGAATGTTTTCCTGCAGGACCCTGAGCTGCTCCGCTTCATCGACATTGAGTGCTACTGCTGGAGCACCGTGCTGGCAGACATGACCCCCATGATTAACGTGGGGATGGTGTTCTGCGACAGGCACTATGGGGGGATCAACTACCCTAAGGTAGGGCTTTGGGGGTGCGCGATGGGCTGCACGTTGGAAATGTTTGACAATGACAAGCTCTCATATGAAATGAATGCCTTCGTCGTGTTTGTAATCAATGCCGAGTGAAGGTTGGACGAATATGTAGGTAAGTGCTGGTGGGCACTGGGGTTTGCAACGTTTGCATGGTGTTACAAGGTTTGTTGTGGCGCACGTGGTGGGACAACATTTATATAACTTTCCCTTTTAACTTTTCAGGGTGGCGTTGGGCGCATCGCTGAGCTGCTGGTCGAGGGGCTGGAGCAGATGGGCAGCAGGATTGAGTACAAGGCTAACGTGAAGCAGATTGTGATGGAGGGGGAGGGGGACGAGGCCAGGGCCGTGGGGGTGAAGCTGGCAGATGGGCGGATATACAGGTGCGGCTGGCACCTATGTGTCCACCTAGTCACAGTGACATGTACTCCCCAGGTGGGATGCGTCCACCAGGAGTGGCAACACGTCATGCACTCCTGTTGTTCAAGGGCAGCCGCAAAGTGCCTGCCTCATTAACGCCTACGTGCAAGGGCAGATCTGGGTGCTGAATTTGTGGTTGGTGTGCGAGTTGTTGAATGCAGTAGAGTGATTTTGGATTGCGCACAACCTTCCAGTAGCAAAGCATGTGACCATCCTGCATCCCGTAGTGCACACGTTTGGCACCATGCAGCAGCTGAGCACCCACCCAATCCCGACATTTGCACCCTCCCATCCCACAGGGGCAAGGTTGTCATCTCCAACGCCACCAGGTGGGACACCTTTGAAAACATGATAGGGGAGGAAAAGCTGCCCACCTCGGAGAAGCTGTTCCGCAAGCGCTACAAGAAATCCCCGTCCTTCGTGTCCATCCACATGGGGATCCGGGCGGATGTGCTGCCCCCGGGGACCCAGTGCCACCACATCATTGTGGACGATTGGGTCAAGATGGAGGACCCCTATGGCACCCTGTTTGTATCCATCCCAACCCTACTGGACCCTAGCCTGGCCCCAGAGGGCAAGCACATCTTCCATGCCTTCTCGCCGGATTGGATCGACAACTGGTCGGTACGTGTGTAGCAGGCGTTTGCAAGTGTGCGCCTTGCATAGGATGTTTTAGGAATGGTGAGGAACCAGCATTAGCATATGGGTACATCTGCTTGGCATCTTTATGCCTGCCTGCCTTGCAAATGTCTCCTTCACTCCATCGACTTCACGTCAATTGCCCACGGCAAGTCCCCATAACAACATTTGCAGCCCACTTAAAAAATCCTAAACCCGCTCACAAAATCCCACACCCTTGGCTAGGGTCTTGAGCTGTCAGAGTACGAGGCCAAGAAATTCCAGGTGGCGGATGACATCACCAGGCGGCTGGAGGCATTCTTCCCGGGGCTGGGGCAGGCAGTGGAGTTCAGGTGAGGCCATGTGACTGCCACATGAACACATAACACATGACTGCCATGTGGCGGGTGCACTGGGCTTGGCTGGCATGCAGTAGCAGGGATGGGTGCTGACTGGGACATGAGCCAAAAGGTTGCGGCCATGGGGTACGCCCTGGGCAAAGGAAATTGAGTACAAACCAGACTGCGAAACTTTCATGGCAACACCGCAGTCACCCATCATTACCATTGTCAATCAACTTGCCCACACATGGTTGAATGTACACCACACACCATTCATCACTGGTACTCACCACCATCACCTCCACCCACCATCGCAGGGAGGTGGGCACCCCCCGCACCCACCGCCGCTTCCTCAATCGCGTGGATGGCAGCTATGGCCCCATCCCCTCGCGGCGGCCGCTGGGAATGCTGGGCATGCCGTTTAACAGGACAGATGTGGGCGGCCTGTACTGTGTGGGAGACAGGTGGGAGCTGGGGCCTGGGATGGAGAGTGGTTTGTGGTATCTAGGGTTTGATTGAGGCTAAGGTGTACTTGCCCTGCTCATAAAATCACACGCATTCCCAGGATGGAGGCATCCAATGCTGTGATGGGCGCTAAGACTGGTGCATCAATCAAGTGCCTGCAAGCGTTTCACGGCCTTCCCTCCTACAAGCGCGTACCACACGCCTAACAGCATCTGTACATTGGATCCCACAGATCCCACCCACCATGTCCACCTCCACCAGAGTCTGATGTACCATATGCAAAAAAATCGAAAATCCCTAATTTTTACCCATGAGCCTCACACTTCTTCCCTCCCTCCCCCTGCTGCAGCACCTTCCCGGGCCAAGGAGTGAACGCAGTGGTGTTCTCAGGCTTTGGATGCGCACATAGGGTGCTGTGCGACCTTGGGATGCAGCCCACCCTGCCAGGGATCGACCAAGCGTACAATGGCCTGCTGGCTGCTGTGAGGAACAGGGCTTGAGGCATGGGGCGACGGGAAGCACGTGGTTGTCGGCGCTGCTCGTGGGTTGGTTGGGAATTTGGAAGGGTGTAATTGCCTATTGCGGGGGATAAGCTGATAAGGGGGAGTGCATGACTCATGTGACGTGAAGGATGCAGCTGTGGATCTAATCGCTTCACAAATAATCCAGGTGCCATCCAGACGCCCCTGTTTTTTGTCTATTGGGCCCCACATGTAAACACCTGTCCATGGGACACTGTGTGACTTGTCCCCAATAGGCAGGTTCGGGGCGCAGATAGACAAGAACAGCACTGGGCGTCTGGGTGACACCTAGATTGGCAATTCAGTTTGGCCAGCTAAATTTGATGCCTGGCACATGAATATCGGGCGGCTATGGCAAAAGTGTCTTGCGTGCATGGGGCATCAACCTGCTTTGTCAGTGCCATGCCACCAGTGTCTGAGTAGCGAGCAGCCGCATGGCATTCAAGACCTTGAGCAGTTGCGGACGTGGGCGGCAGCTTACAATACTGTGTAATACACACTGTTACAGCTCAGTCTTGGGATAAATCTATGCGTCTTCACCAGATTATTGTAATGGGTCGAGTAACAAACAGGCTGCGTAAAATCACCAGGGTGTCACACCAGGCGTAAAAGCATGGGGTTACAAAACAGAGGAAATTCAGGATGGACATCTTAGTGGTATTCCGATCACTTACCAAACAATAGTTGTGTTATTTGAACCAATGGACCTAGGTACAAAACTGCTGGTAATAGGTGGTGAAGGACTAGCGCTAAAAATCTTCGCTGTGGCCAGGAAAGAGACTAATAATCCAACATACTGGTACCGTCACTGAGCATAGAAAAGGATAAGACTGTTGCAAGGGGGTTGATGTCGACAAACTGGTTGTCAATTGTCCCTTTGGCTTTGCTTCCCAACACTACAGTCGACCAGAAAACATCCCCAAGTACTGAACAATAGAAAAAAGCCCACTAGTCCTCCTGAGGCTCAAACATCTCAAACTCTGCAGGCGGGTCCATAGCAGCCAGCTGGTCCTGCTGCTGCGGCTCATCAGCCTGGGCCTCTGGCGCCTCGGGCATGTCCACATCAGGTGCCGCAGCTGTGGTTACCAGCAGTGTGCTCACAAACCCGAAGGCGTTGTCCACCTCTCCGTCCATCCGGGGACCGTTGGCTGTGTGGTACGGCTGGGCGTCTTGGTGGTTGGCCTGGGCTGCAGGTGGGTTTGGAGTGGAGTTGACCTCTGCGAGATCGCGTAATAGCGGTGGCTGAGGCAGGTCCTGGGTGCCTGTTTCCGAGCTGGTGACCAACAGGAGCTTCTCCATCGCCATGGCCAGCTTGTCCCACCTGCTGTACTGCTTCTGGGGCTCCAGCAGCAGCTCACACAGGCGCTGGAAGGTCCATGGTGCCTCTGTGTCAAATTGCTCCAGCAGGGCCATAAAGCGGCTGATCACCTGCTCCACGGTTTCGTCGTTGGGGAGCAAGGAGGGCATGGGACCGATGACCACCTCAGTCTCTGCACTGAAGTCTGTCAAGACCTGCTGCACCAGGTGCTCAACAAGGGGCTTGAGGAGGGCCCAGTCAAATCTGATTCGCCCAGTGACTGCTGTCTCTGCCAAGACCCCGCGTAGCTGCGGTGTCAGCTTCCGTTCGGATGGGGCGGTGGTAGCAAAAGTGGTGAGCTCCTCCACTGTGGCAATCCTCTCTTCCATACTTGGACACCCACCCCAGGAATCAAACTAGTATGGAGTCTGGTTTGAGGCCGGCTGGCCAGTCGACCCAGGTTCCATGGGGCACCCACCTCCTACTCAACTGCATGCGCTCTATTGCTTTGCACGCAGCAGATGAAGCAGGTGAGCGTTGCTAGTAAACACGCTGGACACACATCATGGGCAATCTGTGCATGCCATGGTAAAAAGGCATGCAGTGGCAAAAAGGCATGCAGTCGAGGCGTTCAAATGTCGTACGAAAGACAGACAAAGCCTCGTGGGTTCTTCAACTGCTGGTGGGGAACCTTGGTGCAAGTGCTGTTGTATTGACAGCATATATGCATGCGTTGTACACACTTGAAAATAAAAGTCATTTTCCGGAAATATGTTTTCTACTCAATTTCACAGTAATAGCCTGAGAGAAAGAAAACGCCCACAGGAGGCCCCCTGGTTGTACATCACTCGTGTGTGTTCCACCTGGCTAGGCACCAAAAGCATGAGTGATATAAGTTGATAGTATCCCTGGTGTTACAATATTCGAATAACATTCCAATTCCACCCTGGCAGGTGAAACATGCAATACATCTCAACGTTCTCGGTTGAAGGCTTTGCTTAGCGCCCTTCAAACTTTCACTCTTTACTGAGTTGAACTTCCAACGACCACCTGTTGGCAAGTTGCTGAAGTATATTTACCTACGTAATTCTGGCATAAATCCTGGGCCAAAGTGATTCTGGGTCAATGGAAAATTACCGTTCTTTGAATCAAACTTCAGGGTCGAAGTGGCCACGACACCTAAAACCTTGAAAAGCGCAAGCGCTCAGTTGAGCACTGATGTCTTCTGCATGGCGCATTGCTCAAGGGACCACTGCATATGAATGAATGTCTAGTCACAAAAATAAATTCATATGGAAGCTACATATTTCCTGCCTAGCGGTTGCACAAGCTTGCACAGGTCGCAACCCAAAAGGACAGCACAAAAAATGTCATTATTCAGGCACCTATCCAACACACAAAAAATAGCTCAGTCATATTGCATCAATCAGTATTCGTTGCATCAATTATAAAGGATTGAATTCGCTTATCCTAACATAACTAAATTGTTTGCAGGCAGGCATGCACCTAGAGCACATACCTACGGCATGACCGCGCATTTCCAGATCAGACTTGCAGTAACACAGACAATACAGAACCACCGTAAAAATGCCATCTTTTCTGTTGTCAAAAGGCTACACTAGCCAAAAGCTGGACTGCAAACCATGTGATTACTACCAACCCTCGCCCACATGCAGCAGTGGGCCTTGGCACCGTCCTGTGCTGCACGTCACTGGTACACAAACTGGCGCCTCCCCACACACACCAGCCCGTGCCCACATCCAGCAGTGGACCCTGAGGCGCGTCATTGGTACACAAACTGACACGCCGCCATTCTGCACACCCAACAGCCCTCGCACACAGCCAGGAGTGGGCCTTGCGGCGCGTCATTGGTACACAAACTGGCGCTTGACCACCCTGTCCCTGCGCTTGTACAGCAGCTTGGGCTTGAGCTGGGCGTCCGATGGGGTGCGGCTGCGCTTGAGCTGCGCCTTGGCTGCCTCAAAGAGCACAAAGAAGGCTGCAGACATGATGGCGGTCTGGGACACGCGTGCGCCCTGAAGTAGGGAAACATACAGAGATGGAAGTTCGTAAAATTGCCAAAAATTGTGAATGCCCTCGAAAAGGGCACAGGCGCACTACCACAGGTAATACACTACACACACCGCAATCGCATGCAGTACGTGTGCAGTGAGTGCATCCAGCGGCGCAATCAAACGCAGCGCATGTACAGTAATCAGTGCATGTACACCTCCCGCAATGCCATCCCATGCATCACACCTCGCCACCATCGCGGCAACCCAACCCATCGCAGCTGCAAAGCAGGCTGTGTGATGTCACCATGCGCAATTCTAGCCCACACACTACGCCAACTGGATGTACTATTTGACTGCATGCGTCAAGTACCACTGGCACCACACACTCACCATGCCCGCAAACAGCCCCGGCAGTCCTCGCTCCCGCAGCGTGTCCATCACCACCTGCCGCACAGGCTGCCTGGCACCGCACTGCAGCGTGGTCTTCACAAAGTCCAGCGGCATGGTGGCGGAGGCCGCCGCTGCCCCCGCCAGGCCCCCCAGCGCCAGGTGCTCGTAGGTGCGCAGCCGCTGGCCGCCGCGCCGCGATTCCACGCATTCCCGCATCCTGATGGATGGGTGTTTGAGCGAGTTAGGGGGGATGCGTGCCTCGTGGCGGTGGGGCAGGGCAATCGAGGCTCCTTCACAGCATCCCCTGGCAGGCATGGCGCTGAGGCGGCAGTCACAGCAATGTACCGCCCATGTACTCAATGCATCCTTACAGTCATGACAATGCAGCTGCGCATACCCTACCCCACCCCGCTCACTTCTCAGCTACAGTCACACGCGCCTGCCTGAGGCAAAATGCGCCCACTGGTCGCAACTCACCAATCGTAAAGGGTAAACTGGATGGCGATCTCCGGCACATCCCTCAGTAGGGTTGGCGCCAGGCCGCAGTACAGCCCGCGCACCCCCTCCGCCCCCACAATAGAGCGCGCAGCTGACCCTACATCGGGGTGCAGGTAGGCCTGGACCCGATGCTTGAGCGTGTCAGTGGGCACTCGCACAAAGGCGGAGACAAGTGCCCCGGCGGAGGCTGACAGCAGGTGGGTGGCGCCGTGCGGCCTGCGGGACGGCGGCAGGGCTCTTGGTGTGAAGGGTTGACGGGTGCATGGCCCCTTGATGGAATGAAAACGGTGCCAATCTAATATGCATGGCTGGTCTGATGATCCGCTACGCACGCCATGGCAGGCTTGCGCCGTTGGTGCAATTGAAGCCCCTTTGGCATGGGGGCTTCCTTTTCCAATGCTTAGTGCGCCGCAATATAAATCAGCAAAGGAGGGCACCGGCACATGCACATGGCTCAAGCCATGTCAGCCACTCATGTCATGCACGGCAGCCACTGCCTTGACGCGTTGCAGCATTCTGCTGCATCTCTCACACGTGCACCATTGCAACGCCTCTGCATTGCCCTGAGCGGCACCCCATGCAAACACAATGGCAAAGGCCATTGCATGTATGCACGCTTACCATTGCATGCCATTCAGCTGCCCCTTGACAGCTTCATATGTTGAGAAGTAGAGCAGCGCGGTGGGGATGGTGCCCAGCACCGCCACTGCCAGGCCAAGGTAGATGTCGCGTGGGCCCTGCAAGAAGAGGGAAGGCAGGTGAGCATGGGGTTGGCCTGGTCACACCCATGTGTGCTGTGTCAGACCCAGTGGCACTCATGTTGATGCATACCGAGGGAACAGAATGGCACTTGGTGCAAATGAACAAAGTGCATCGCAGAAATGTTAAATAGTTCAAGAGGAAACTGGTCCGTCATGGCAGCTCAAACTCCAGCAAATGTGCTCGCCCAGTGCCCTAGCATGACAGCTGTGACCGTTGCCGAATGCACCCTGCCTGCATGCACCCTACCCGCACAAGCCAGTTCTTGATCTTGAACAGCTGGTGCTCCCCCACGCTGATGTGCAGCCGGTTCTGCTTCACCTTGCGGCGCCACCGCAGGAGCTTATCGGGCGCTGCCTGCACCTGCGCACGGGATGGGGGTTTACAGCCTCCTAGATCAAAGGTTATCAGGTCACAACTTCTTGGTCTCACTTGTTAACTAGTTACATGTATTCCAGCAACACAGACAGTCTAGCAGTCAGTGTTGCACACGCGGCACCAAGCAGTTGCGTCCTGAGCAGTACTTAAGCAATATTGCTAAAACGATTGGACATTTCTGAGATACGTATGAGGAAATGGAGCGCTAGTGCGTGCTTCCTTACCTGCAGCCGTGTCTTCACTGTGTCCAGCGGGTGGATGAGTGCTTGGGCTGCAGTGCGAGCGGCAGTGCCAGCGCACACGTGGCGCACCTGCAGGCACCCATTTGCACTGTGGGAGGAGGTCTGTTGGCACAGGTTGCAGGAACGGCCTTGCATCACTATTGCACCTTACAAGCACTGCAACCAGGCAGTGGAGGACATGACACCATGCCACCCAGAGCATGCACGTAATGCGGGTTTGGGCAGGGGAGCAAACACCAGGATTACCAGTGACACAGGCGGAACCTTGTGGGTGGCATACCGTGTCAGAGAGCAGCAGGTCAAGCAGTGGGTCTGGTTGGGCAAACATGGAGTTGGCCGCAGGGATGGCAGCCAGCACAAAGCGCGCAACTTGTCTGCTGGCCACAGCTGTTTGAACCACGGAGCCCCTGAGACAAGAACAAAGACGTTTCGATTCCGCACCAGCGAGCCCATTCAAGGTCTGCCCACAGGCACATCTGGCATGCAGCATGACCCTGCCATGCATGTGGGCACTTCACTCAGCAGCAAGGTTGCAAAAGGTCTCAGTTTTCAACAGCTGGGTGATACGGTGGATAGCATAGACCTGTAGCAAAGCACCATTACGTCAAAACGCCTCAGTCAGTGACGTTTGACCGTTCGTACAGCCTTATAGGCGGCACGGAATGGCCTGGCACGTGGATTTGATGTGTGCTGTTCATATAATCCCACGACTTACGAGACAGCAGGTGTCACAGGTGAGGTTGCGCGGAACGTCGTTGAAGTCACATCGTTTGCTGTGTCCCGCATCAGGCGGGACTGCAGGTCGGAAACCATGTCTTGGAGCGAAGACTGCCCCGCATGGCGCTGTCCCAAAAAGCTCCTTGGCGCCTCAAGCTGAGTTGAAGACATCGCAGATGGCTGTGGATCACAACTGCCCAGTTGCTAGTACCAGAACAAGAAGGGAGTTGTGCTTGGTGCAGGTGGCAGTGACGGAGATGCCCAAGCCCGCGGCCAATCGTGGGCACCGTCGTTCAAACCGTGCTTGGATGTTTGCAACCCGATATCCAAGGATAACCCAAGTACAGTATAGGTAAGCTGGCGCATCGAGGCTGTGACCAACGTTTAAATTCAGATCAACGACGCCGCAAACACTGTTTCGGTGCACACAATTCGCTAGATGGGTCCTAGATGGCTAGGTGTCGCCTTGGGTACTAGCTTGTGCTATCCACGCTTCTACGTTTCCATTGGATCGCAGCTGCTACGGGCATCGCTTGCTCAGTAGTACCTGGGCGTTGTAAGCCTAGGAGGCAGATATGTTGGTTGATGGCAGACCGCCTGCAGGCCAAACCTGCGCGGGCAGTAGCATATTCCCTCTGCAGCTGAAATTGGCAGCAATATTTCAGTGCCACGGGCACGTCACCATTCTTGGGGATAGATTGCAGATATACGGGATTGCACATTGTTAACAGCCTCCCAGCAGCCTCCAGCAGCCAAGCTCTATGAGAGCGCCGCAGTTCATAGCCCTTGCTGCGCATCACCTGCGGCCCTCTTTAACCATCAAAAGGGTGGCGGCTTGGCCACAGGATCAGTCACGATGGCCGCCGCACGGCCTCTTGTGTCCGTACAGGACGAGTTTGGGCAGGCGGTGGAGCAGACCACGCTGCCAGCCGTCTTCACAGCCCCCATCCGCATGGACATTGTGCAGACGGTGCACACCAACCTCGCCAAGAACAAGCGCCAGCCGTATGCCGTGAGCCAGAAAGCAGGCCACCAGACGTCTGCCGAGTCTTGGGGTACCGGGCGCGCTGTGTCCCGTATCCCTCGCGTGGCTGGTGGCGGTACCAGCCGCTCAGGGCAGGGAGCCTTTGGCAACATGTGCCGTGGGGGACGTATGTTCGCCCCCACCAAGACATGGAGGCGCTGGCACAGGAAGGTGAACGTCAACCTCAAGCGTTACGCCGTGGTGTCAGCCCTCGCAGCCTCCGCACTGCCCTCCCTGGTGCTGGCCCGTGGGCACAAAATCGAGCAGCTGGCAGAGGTGCCTCTGGTGCTGTCAGCCTCCGTTGAGAGCATCTCCAAGACCTCCAAGGCCCTGGCTGTGCTCAAGGCGGTGGGTGCCTACGCTGACGTGGAGAAGGCCAAGGCCACCAGGAACATCCGCAAGGGCAAGGGCAAGATGAGGAACCGCCGCTATGTGGCGAGGAAGGGGCCCCTGGTGGTGTATGACCAGGACTTGGGCATCGCCAAGGCCTTCCGCAACCTGCCCGGCGTGGAGCTGGCTTCGGTGGACTCATTGAACCTGCTCAAGGTGAGGAACAGGGAGGTGGAGACCTTGGGGGCATTGGTATAGCACCCTGCATGGTGTGTTGATGGGGTGGGGGAATTGTGGGCACTGTTGGGTGGGTTGCACTGGCCTTTATCAATATGTATTGTTAGAAGTGATGAATATTGCAGTGGGTGTGCTGTGGTTGCCATGATTGTGCTCTATGTAATATATATAGTAGCTAAAACGCTGATGGAACCTGACGCACCCATCACAACCCTGTACCTGCACCTGCACACTTCATCCGCCACATGCCGCTGCACCTGCACACCACCTGACAGCTTGCCCTCCCCCCTCTGCCTACAGCTTGCCCCAGGTGGCCACTTGGGCCGCTTCATCATCTGGACCAAGCCAGCCTTCGACAAGCTGGACTCCCTGTTCGGTAGGTGGCCTCCCGCAGCCGCCGCGCGCAAACCCTGATACCATCAGAAAACCTGGTGCACTTGCCGCAAGGGATCAACATTGTATCTGTGATTGTTCATCTTTATTTTTTACTGCACTGCAGCATCGTTCCATCCTTAAGCGCTCCTGACAGCGAGCGCATGGCCACTGAGCTGCACATGTACATATGCACGTGCATATAGCTTAGCTTCAGTTGCCAGCTCTGCACACCACTGCCCGTCACGCATTCACCCAGCAAGCAGTGCACCTGACCTGCCTCGCCATCACTCAGTAGGCCATTACCAACTCTACACAATGTCTAGACCTGACGCACCCATTCATCGCCCCCACCGCCTCACCCCCCACCCCGCTGTGGAACGCCTCTGTGCAGCAGTGGGCACGCCACCGTCAGCGCTTGCATACCCTTACCCTGAACCTAAACCCTCCACCCTTCCAGGCACCGCCGAGGCCGAGAGCAGCGTGAAGAAGGGCTACAAGCTGCCCCGCCCCATCATGTCCAACTCCGACCTGGCCCGCCTCATCAACTCGGACGAGGTCCAGAGTGTGGTGCGCCCACCCAAGGAGACCAAGCGCGTGGCTGGGCAGAAGAAGAACCCGCTCAAGAACCTGTACGCCATGCTCAAGCTCAACCCCTACGCCAAGGTGGCGCGCAGGGCGGACTTGCTGTCACAGGTGAGGAGGCGGGGAGTGGGGATGTGGGCAGGACTTCTTTATGGGAGGGGCGAGGGAAGGTTTGGAGGCGGGGGTGGGGTTGGGGGCAGATGCAGCGTGCAGGATGGGGGGGTGGGCGGGAATGGTAGTCACATTATGAGTTTGCTGCATGGCACAGCTTGTGTGCTGGGCCGCCTTTCAGATGTGGCAAGAACAGCCCTGCTAATGCAGTGGACCAGCCAGAAGGGGTTTAGCCTGGACACCGCTGTGCGACTGCTTGTGGTTGCACTAGGAACCCAGTCAGGGATGCATTCTGCATTTGCTGGCACACAACTGTCTTAATGGTCTGCCACTGCCCAGCTGCATCTGATGTGCACACCGTATGCCAGCCAAGACACCATTCAACCCTCTGGTTAGTGGGGCTGATGTGCACAACCGCGCACTGCATGTCCACCCTACAGGACAGTACAAACAGACAAACAAACAAAAGGCGTTCCAAGCCGTCATCGGCTTATTGCCCTGTGTGCCCTGTGTGCCCAAGGGCACACATAACAGGACAGTACTATCTGTGCACTAAAGCTTAATCACCCTGAGCACAGTGGGCAGGTGTTTAAATACCTGTTACTTACGTGACCTCACCTACATGCCTGCTCACCCCTCTCCTACATGCCTGCTAACCCTTCCCCTGTGCTCCCCCCCGCAGGCCAAGAGCACCGCTGCCCGCTCCGAGAAGCTTGCCAAGATCCGCGCGGGCGAGCCCACCGGAACCAAGCGCCCAGTGGAGAAGAAGCTGTCCAAGGCGTTCTACAACTCACTCATCACCGACGCAGACTATGTGGGCGAGGACTACGATGTGTTCTCCTCGTGGTTGGGAACAACCCTGTGAGGACCCTAGGTTAGGGTTGCGGTGCGCGGCGCAGGCGCGTGGGTTGGCATGTGGTGCGCCGCGGGGTGGGGTGGTGGCTCGGGTGTTGGTGGGGTATGTGGGCAGCAACGCAGCAGGAGTGCCCAGCCTGCAATGGGGATGGCTGCGCGCGCTTGCTGTTGATGTGTGCCGCCTGCTTTATGCGCTGACACTGCCTCGCATGAGTGCGGGTGGGTGGATATCTGCTTTGTAACAACATAGCAATCATTCCATAATGGCGAGTCACCAAGTGATGGCATGCCTACCATCCTATGCACCATGCATCGCTTTGGTGGGCATCGTGATGGTCCATGAATGGTGGCAGCAGCAAGTGCAAGAAGTGACCTGCTGCCAGTTTGCGGCGATGATCTGCCTAGAGCTGCTGCGTATTGCCACCATGGTGACCGTACTCTATGCGATAGTGCTTCACACCCGCATCGCCCCGTGGTGGCACCCACCCTGCATGCAGGCTGGCAGGAGCCAGGGCTGGAAAGAAAGGGGATGCACCAAGGCGGAGCCACCGTGGGCCATCAGCTATTGGTTGTGGCCGTGCCCAGGACCCCGGGCAGGTTTCAATACATATAAACAATGTAATTCCTTGGGGTGACAGGCATCCAAGGTAAAATATTCAAACCAACATCCTCTGCACACCGTCAGGCGACGGTTGACGCCGTCAAGCTCAGCCATGTTTGGCACCGTGCCAGTGACTGCAGCATCTGCAGCGGGTTGAAGTTTTGCAACGGCGCTGCCAATGTGGCATTTTAATAATTTATGTGCAGCGGCTGGTTGATGGCATTGGCAAACCACACTGGCAGAATTTAGTGGTTGTTCATTGCAACACATGCAGCAGCAGGTGCTTGCACTTTGCAATCAAATGTGCGGCAACATGTCAAATAACCTTTCCAAAGCGCCTGGCGCTGATGCATGTACCCCAAGGCTTGCTGCAACAGTGCAGATTGTTGTTGTCTAGGCTGCAACATCAGCACAGCCGCTGGTGGCATCATCTTGTGCTGCAGCAGCTGGGCCTGCATGGCACGTGTGTATGCATTGCCGAGAATAAATCACAGGGTCTGGGATTTCAAATATCTACTTTTACAGATATTGCACACCACGGAAGTCAGTAGTCTTGCACATGCACCAACTCAATTGCCTAAGGAAATGTCAGCATGGGAATGTCTTTCTTCTTGCACATGCATCAACTCAATTGCGTATTCCACAAGCAATATCTAAATGACAACTGTCAACTAATGCCAGGCATTGTGTCAACATGGTCAACAGAGTCTGCCAGCCTGCCTGTAGCTGTCAACAACTTCCTTGTCACTATCACATTGTGAGTCACTGCTGCTGCATCTAGCGGCCACGCTCTGATGGTGGTGGTGGCGGTGGTGGGGGTGGCGGTGGGGGTGGCGGTGGTGGAGGGCGCCTCACCCCCTCCGAGGGACCAGGTGCTGCAGCGCGTGGAGCGGCGCGTGGGGCGGTGCTTGGGGCGACGCGCTCAACAATGCGCTCGACGATGCGCTGAACGATGGCTGGGGCTGGTGCCTCGGCACGAGGGGGAGGAGGATACTCGGGCGCAACAGCTGGGCCGCCGTAGGCTGCGGTGCGGAGGAGCATTCTGCCTGCAATGGGGCACAGGTGTGGCTTGTCAGTGGCTCTTGTCATCATTTGCACCCTGGTACGGTCACATGCAGCTCTATTGCTGTGCGACCAACGCTTGCGCACCGCGTGGTACTTCATTTACGTGACATGATCTGAAATGATGATACACATGTCCATACAACTGCTTCAGGTTGAAGAACACCCAAGCCGCTTTGGCATTGCAATGCACTGCAAGTGGACAGCTCATCAAGGATGCATACCCTGATGGAATTCCTTGGTTAACCCTAAAATAATCTTAATTAGGAATAAAACGGGACTCGGAGATAATTAGCATCGGGGAAGTGACTACCTACCCTTGGTGTTGCCCTGTGGCTGCCACTTCCCCTCGGCATCATGAGTGGGTAGAGGCACGGAGTCCAGGGCAGCGACAACACCCCTGCACAAGGCGCACAGACAAGGTTGTCACTGAGTGTGGTCAGGTACCAGGTGTGGATTCTCACAGTGTAAACTACTATGTACTAGCGTACAGCATGTGCATGCGCCGCTGCCAGGCAACCATCGGCAATAATGCAGTGTTACCGTGCAATGCATATGCCATAGCCAGCCCTGATGTTGGGAGTGCTGCAAGGTAGCCATGTGTAACTGCCAATGAGGACTCCTGTAACAGTCTTAAGAGCACTAGTGCATGCACTGGCAACCTGCCACAGGCAAGTCCCTGCATAGCTCCTAGGCAGCACAATGTAGGCTACCTGGTGACTCACGGTTGGACAATGCCATGTTTAGACAATGCTGACAAGTTGTACACATAAAAAAGCAGATTCAATTTGAACCTTCAGGAATTAATGGTTTATACATTAAGACCCCTGTTGTCAGCATTAAAGCCATATTGTATAGCAGGCTACTGGGCCTCATGCATGCAGCCATGAAGACAGCCTTCAGCTGAGTTAAGCTAGAAGCACAGCGCTGTCAAGGTCATATTATAAAACTGAGAGCCAATGGGCAACCCGTTGCTGGCTGAGTCCCTCCACGGTGCAGCCGCATGCACCCCGTCGGCGATCGAGATCATTGTTAAGGTCACATAGCCCGTCGAGAACACACTTTCGGGTGGTAATCATTGTGGCACCGTTTTACTGCGATACGAACTTGATATTCGCGCTTACCTGGACGCTGTGGCGAGGCCAGTCAGTGGCGCAGCATGGGTTGGTGGGTGCGCTCATCAGGACGGAAGACAGCAGCAGAGCGCATGCTGCCAGCGGCAGCAGCAGGCTTCGAGCCATGATGGCACTAAGTGGCACTCAGAGCAACGGCCCTTGAACGCCCAGCCTCCTGAAGCAACCCTTTTAAGGTCGAGCTTTACAGGACGGGACGCTCTCAAGATGCGACGTCCTTCAGGTGACCTCTGAACTGCACCTAACCCAGCTCGAGGAGAGCTATATATGCCTGGCAAGCTCACAACAACTTGCTCTACCGGTGATTGCCCGTTCCCCATGTGGTGCTCATCACCGCGTGCGCTGTTTATCAACGCATTGAAGTGACCACCACCGTTGAAGGATCCCATTATGCAGAATTTGGGCTCTCAGAGACGTGCCCATCACTCAGAAGTCTGCTGGCAGCTGCTGCTGCAGCTGTTAAGTGGTGGGTCACATTGCCAGTTGTTCTGCATGACCTTGTAAGGTTTTCCTGTGCACATGAAGCTCTACATCTGATGTTCAAGGTTGCAAATACTGTGGATGATCATGCCTGTGATAAATTATTTTTAAATGCCAACCTGTACTAGCTTTTGTAGCCATAGACTCTCTGCCATAGCGGCTATGGGGATCAGTGAACAACAATTTGCCAAAGCAGTTACCATGCAATGGACCAGATGACAAAGGTGAGTTGTAAATTCTTCACTTCTACTGTCCCCGGCTGCACAGCACTTTGTATGTATCCTACTGGCCAATTTCATTGCCGCCCATCCCCCTGGGTGGGGCCCACCACTGGTCAATATAGCCTGCAGCACCATGATGCAGCTCCACCATGTCGCGCATGCTGCAGCCCAGGAAAGCAAATCAATGTCACCTGTTGTGCCTGCTAGTATGGGCGCTGTCATGTTGCATCGCGCGTTTGCAGCTGCACAGGGAAGGTGTCCAGCAGTGGCAGGAATGCCATGCGGCCAGGCCAACATAATGCCACAGCGGGCTATATCACCAGAGCTGGAAAAACAATCCTTGCAGCCGAGGCAACCATGGTGTTGGATGCAAGATGGTGGTGGCGGGGTGCGGGGCTCGAGCGCGCGTGCTGCGCTCATCAAGGACTTGGCGGGTTGCCCTCACAGGCTGCCCTCGGGGCCTCTGAGGAAGGCGCGCCTGGGCGAGGGGTGGCAGCCTCAGGGATGGAACTTGTCAGTGCTGCAGCGGAGGCGCCATGGACATGCTTGTTGAACAGCGGTTTGCATAACGCTGCAGTGAGGCGGACATGGTGGGGCGCTACACCTGCGCATGGGTCATGCGTAATGCTATTGCCCCATTGCCGTGTGCTGGATGAGGGAGGAGGTTGCTGCCTGCACTCTGATAGGAAGTACTGGTACTGGTGCCAATGCTGCTTGGCCGGGCAATCTGGATGCTGCAGCAGTCCCTGCCAACATGCAAACCCCCTTCAGCAGGGCTGCATGATATAACCTCCTCAGTCCTAGGAGGTCCCAGCTGCCCGCTGGTAGCAGATCCAGGTTGCCGTGGCACGGCGCGGCGATTCTGCTGTGGCATTTGTAGCAGCCACTCATGGCTCCGGCAACCCCAATGCCGCGGCGGTGCGGCGCCATACAGTGCGCATGCCATGCGTCAATGACATCGCTGTGGCTATCCCTAGGTAGGATTCAAGCACTGTTCTGTCATGCTGCTAGCAATGCCATTGGCATGAGTGATTGGGCCTGGCGTAACTTACAGCATGATGCTCCAGGGCAGTGGTTGCTGGCACAGCAAATGCTTGACAACTGTACACCAGTTGCAATTGCATGTGGCACTGCGAGTGCTGAGGCACTGAGCGGCTGAGCACTCACTGGCCAGTAACGCCGTTTCTGAGTGCGCATTGCACTAAATGTTGCCAATTTGAAATTGTACATGTGAACAATATTGAAAACGTTATAATTGAGCGCACTGTCATGGAAATGTTCTGAGTGATGTAGAAGGGCAGTGCCACCGATGACTGATGCTACCGTAGTAGCACCCAGCTACTCGCCAGTCCCTTATTTTGGAATATCTCTCTAATTAATTCTGAGAAATTGAAGCGTTGCCATCAGGACTTTTGCCATGTGGACTTTAAAACTTCGTGTTATATTGAGGTAGGTTGAGTGCTGCTGTGGCGGCTGCGTTAGCTGCGTACTGATGCGACAATACTAATGGCCGCCAAGGCCAAATTTGTGGGATGATCACGGGATGTTAATGGTTACAATCTTGCCAGCTCCCGGGCAACACAGGCCTCAGGTCACCATGGTGGACGTCCAGTGCACAAAATCTTCAATATTTGTAACCTACTTGAAACAGGCTAAACAACTTGCAAGTTTACTGCCCAACTTGACTATGGCATAGCACTGGTGGACAAACCAAACCACTGCAGCCACAGACTAACTGTTGTACAAGTCTGGATAATATATGATATTGTCGCAGTGATTGTCACAACTGAAATTAACAAAATCAAGCAAAAAGCCACCATGCAAAGGAGGATGAAAGGGATGGGCATGGGGCCTTACATAAAACAGTATGACTGCAGGCTGCAAGTCATTGAAAGTTGTGGATTGCATACAACACCACTGGAAATCTGCAGCCAAGGGTCACAAGCTGCTGGCCCAGACAACTCACAGTTGCACCTTCAGCCAGCACACCCATATCAAAACAGTTCATTTACTATGTTTAAAAACTATGCCCACCCTTGCATGACGCATATCACATTTGAGCTGTCCAAATTGAAGAAAAAAGAACTCTCAGAGAATTACCAAGCTGGCACACGCTGCCTCTCACTACCATATCGGTCATAGGCACTCTGCATGTTGGCTGAAACCTTGTGCGTGGGAGCAGGCGGTGCAGGCAAGTAAGGGTTGTCACGGCTGGGCTGCATGCTGTTCTCCTTGCCGCGAGCAGGGGCAGCACCAATCTTGGTGCTCACAACCTTACAAAAAATGGAAACACAGTGGAATCAGATGGCTGTTTCAGGTTCATATACGTCACCGTATCGGTTGTACGGCCTGTACGGTTGCGGCTGCTGATTTACGATTTCGTGGGAAGGGGCGTCCGGGACACCATCCAGGTAAGGGTTGTTGCTGGCAGCCATGAAGGGATTCGTTGCGGGTTGGTCGTGGCCGTACGGAACCCCATAGTCAGAGTCCACGTCCTTCCACACGCACAATACATAATTAGAAGCCAATTTTGCAACAGCCTTTTAGTTGAAGGCAAGAATTGAATGAAAGTAGCGGCCACTGATAACCTGTGCAGAGTGCAGCACAATGCATGACAAACAATATGTCACAGATAGCAACGCACCTGCGGTGATGTGGACACCCCGTGCTCCGGCGTGATGGGAACTGCAGGTACCTCACCAGGCCCAGTGATGGCAAGGTTGTTACCCAGTGCCATCATTGGGCCCATGGCTGCATGCGCCATCTGGAACGTTTCTTGCTCAACCCGCATGACAGCTGCCACGTAGCTCTTGAGCCACACTGCATCCCTGATGAGCTGTGCCAGCTGCTGGAAAAGCAAGACCTCGTGCTCCTTGTAAGACTGGCGAGTAGCTGCAGCAACGAGAATCACACCACCTCAGCACAAGCGCCTACAGAACCGTCCCCTACACACACGAAAAGGCAGGCGCGCACCATTCAGCTTGTTCTCCTTGTGCTGCATGGTTTTCTTTGTGGTTTCCAGCTCAATCTCTCCTTTGGACCTTGTTGAAGGCAGCTTTGCATGCTGCTTGTCAATTTTCTTCCCCAGCTCAATAACAGTCCGCCGGCGGGAGTCCACTTCCAAGCGCAAGGCTTCAAGCTGCTTCATGCGGGCCTACGCCAGGCAAGCCACCACTGGTCAATACACGTGATGCAGCGTGAAGCAAAGTCAGATGTGAAGGCCACCATTGCAAACTCACCACTACTTGGTTGTATGCCGTTGTCCAGCGCTGCATAGGAGCAAGCACCTCTGCTTCCAGCTTCTTTGACTGCACAGCCACACAAACAAAGTTCAGCAAACTCCTGCCAAGCACACGGTGTGCCCTGCTACAAAGCAACAGAAAGCATGGCATACCACTTCTTTTGACACCCTGGTCAGCTCTTCACCCTTGAAGTCGCCTCCAATAGTGCTCATCAACGGGCTTGGCCCAGTCTGAACAGGCTGTGCCTTGCCAGAGCCGTTGTCCTCATAGACCCGTGGAAGAGGGGCGGATAGCACAATCTTGGTGGAGTTCAGCATAGCTGCAGACAAGCGATCAGTAACGTGACTGGTTACACAGCTGGGCAGTCCCAGTCAATCGCGGCTCAAGTCATAGCCTAGCCAGCGGGATGGACAACCAACTGTCTGTGGCATACCAACTGAAAGCGCACAGCGTCAACCGTGCACATACGATATATGCGCTGTGCTAGTGCAAGAGCTATGCGGGACGTACATTCCGTGCTTGTCTTCAGGTTGCGTATCTCCTTCTCCATCTTCTTCAAGTGGTTGGCAAAGTCTGTGGCCTCCTTCATCATAGCCTCGTTCCTGGCATTGGGTGTGGGGACAAACTGTCCATCCACTGTAATGTGCCAGTTCTGGCGAAGCTGTGGCAGCAAAGAACGGTGCTTTAGCGCTTGGTACGGTGTGGGAATGGAAAGGTAGGACAGAAAGGCAGCAAGGCAGCGTACCCCCTCTCTGAACCTCCTCATCGTCAGGCCCATACTGTAACAAACGAGATTGGAGTCAAAATGGGAACGCCTGCCAGGTGACAGCGCAGCCAAGGCAGGAAGCGAAATATGAAAAGCCTTACAACTAGCGGAGAAGAATTTGTTTCAACTACGAAACACGTAGTCAGGGGGAGGCAGGATCAGCGGTCAGCCTGTTGACCAGCCAAGGTTCCAATGTGCAACCACGTTGCGTATGTGCCTAGGATTGTCCGAGCACCACAGATAAGTCACCGGTGAGCCGTTATGCTCTGTTGGGAACCTCCCTGACAAGACAGATAAACCTTGGCTTGCTTGCGAGGTGCACACAAAAGGGTGTCGAAGCAGCTCGCGAGAAACTGCTCTGAGTCAAGGTCTGACCTCCCCGGAGTGACTCATCAGTTTCCCAATTTCCCCCTTAGGGTCAATGTCTTTGCCACTGGTCACAGCCAAAACCCTTCAGGCCTGCACTTATTGCTTGTAAATGCAATACAAACTCCACTTGGCCCATATGGTGCACCAATAATAGGTTCAACCAACCTCTGCTCCACCGCATGACTGTTCCAGACTCCACCGCATGTTGAAGTTTGCTGTCATGCTATGTCCTTGGTTGGATTTTGAAACCTTGGATTCAGGGGTTCAGTTCCACTGCAGTCAAACTCAAGTTGTCCCAAAGTAACCTAAAAATACTGTTATAAAGTGTGTGGAGAGCCCCAAATCTCGAGTCCTGAGCTGGTGCTGAACAATGAAAATAATACCATCTTTGACAACGGCCATTTTATCCAGGATTTCAGACTGCTGCACTTTGCATCGCATATGTCATAGCAATCCAATTGGCAGTTATTTGCCTAGCAGCAGATAACCTGCACATCTTGACCTGTAGGAGGTGACCTGTAGGAGCGATGGCACTTCTTGCACCCCCGCACATCATCATGAAGCAACCGCCGCGAAGCATCATAGCGCGCATGGTGCATGTGGTCAGAATTTCAATTTAAGGGATGATGAGTCTACGGGGGTGGGGTGCTGTGGAAGAAGGTTAGCATTGGTAATTACTTTATGAACATTTATACTCACCAAATGCGTCCCAAAAAACTGAAATGCGGAATCGTTGCGGGGAAATGGCAATGTATTTCAAAGCTTGCACTGCAAACGGGCCCCTCACCTGCCAGCACACGCATGATGACAGTGACCAGCACTGGTGGCTGCATGGGCCCCTGTGCGGCCCCCTGCTGAGTGGGTGACTGCATGAGCCAGTGGGCAGGCCCCTGCATGAGCGCCTGTGCAGACTGTGGTGTAGGCGCCTGAGCAGGCCACTGCGTGGGTGCCTGCATGGGTGCCAGGACGGGCACCTGTGCGGGGGCGGGCGCAGGCGCTGAGCTGGGCCTTGTGTCAAAGTCCGCCAGCTCAAGAGTCAGTGTGAGCGAGGTGCCGTTGTTGTAGTACAAGTTAGCCTCAAGCTCGCCGCGGAACTGGAGGTAGTTGACAGTGACATCTTCAACCTGTGAGGGAAGGGAATTGTTAGGTGTGGGTCTGGGCAGCAGGTGGAATGTGTGAAAGGTGTGCAGCTTGACAATGTGAAGGATCCAACCTTGCATGGCACAGATTGAGTGCTGGAAATGAATATGACTATTCCACTGCATTCTAATGAATCAAGGATGCGGTGATTTTGAACAATTGGGGAGGGGTGTTCATGCCAAGTCTATACATGACATTCACATACAGGGAGGGGTCAAGAAATTACAGCATGCAGGATTTGGGGACAAGGGTTTGGTGCATTGTGGCCACATACCCTAGCGCCGGTGTTGTTGAACAGCGGCAGGATGCCGATCAATGCCGTGAGGTTCACCCAGCTGGGTAGCTTGGCGGCCAGCAGCACATCAGCCATGGCGGCCACAATGTTGGCATCAGACATGTTGTAGTGGCTGCCCATCCAGTCATCTTTTTCAGGGGAAGGGGAGGGGTCTGCCAGGCTGACGTTCAGGGTGACATTTGGCTTCACGTGGATGGAGATGTCGCACACTGACACACCGTAGCCATCTGATGCGATGGTGATGTATGTGCCCTGGCCCTGGCAGGAGATATTCATGCGCACGCCGGCGGAAATGAAGAAGTCCTATGTCAGGGGGGTGGTTGAGATGTGACCCATGATGGACCCAGTGCCAAGTGATTGTATGGGCTGTTTAGATGATGCACTGAGCAACATGGTTGCAGCCTGATGTCCGTCAATTTCTGTAAAACAGCATATATCCAGACATAACACCCCACCATACACAAGCGTTGGCCCCACAGGTGGAAAATGCATAACAAGAACATATGAGGATAACAAAACATAATGTGATCTTAAGACAATATTTATAAATGCACAAGAAAATACTCCTCTATGGCCCAGGGTGTAGCAGCGAGGCAACCCCGCCCAGTTTGTGTACCATGGTTGCCAATGCAGCTCCAGTGGACCCATGCGCATGGATACATGCATGACTGTTGCAAATACCACATGGCATATACTGCAACATTTACATTTGAAAAGTTAAATGTAAAAACTCTGTCTTTAATCCGGTTCGACGCTGTCAAATCCAACCTGTTTCCAACGAGACAGAGCGTCGGTGGGTACCGTAGGTTAAATATTGTCGAAGATCTTTGGGCACCAGACAATATGCAGAGTCACGTACTACACAGGCGCGACGTGTTTTCAAGTCTTTTTCAAGAACGGCCTGAAAGACTCATGTCAGCTGGACATTTCAAATTACCGTATGCCATCCATGGCTTTAAATATGAACAAGTACTCCAGACCGTCCAGCGGCTGCGATTGGCGGCAGCACATGTCTTGGCAAACCAATTCGTGATTTTACCCCAGCACTGCTGGTAACAGCAGAACACCCCAAACATCCTTGGCCTAGTGAATTGACATGTAAGGGGCAATGTCAATTTCTGCACACTCCACACATAAAACCATAATAAAAACCCGTCACAAAACAACAAAATTTTCAGAATGTGCCATCCTTGCAAATATCTCGAGGCCTGTGGAATCATCCCAGCATGTTTAATTTGTAACGGTGCACCGCATGAGCTGAAAGGCCTTGAATGTAATGTTTGGGCAAGTTCATGAAAGTACCCCGCTGGGTACTTTTCTAAGCCTGGGCGCCTGGCGCCATGAAAGCGAGCAATAATCTACAGTTGCATAAAGCTCCTCAGTTTGAAACTTGCATTGTAGTACATTTGTAATCACGAGATCACGAGTTTCACCCAGAATTTCATTACCAGTTAGCAACACAATGTGCGATTGCTACAGAATATAAATCAATTCTGTTTCTACAAGCCATGGTGCATGGTTGCCACATTCAGGTCATCCATTCCCTCCGGCCCAATCCATGGCGAGGCCCTGGCCCCCTCCCTCCCCCGTGCGCTGCTGGTGGTGAACACCTTGCTGGGACCCTTCTTTTGTTCCCTCCCCTTGGTGGCATCGGCGGTGACAGTTGTTGCAGCAGGGGTGGCACTGCCTGACTTTGGTGTGCCGGGGTGCAACTGGTAGGCAGGGCTGCTTGCGGTGGCATCAGGCTGCTTGCGGTATGCGGCATCCATGCGGTTGGCGGCCTTGCGTTTGCGAGCCTGCAGCAAGGTGTGGAACTCCTTGTCATCACAATAATTCAAATACTAAGCTCATCATTTCCTGCAGATATATGTGCTCAGAAGCGCCCAACGAGGGCAAAACAGAGTGAGAAAGAGCCAGGTCACTGAAGGTCCTTGTAAAAACGTGACCAATGACAACTGATGCACATGTGTACAGCAATGAGGCCAGTGCATAATTTGCTATGCAAAGGCCTGGTGCGCAAATTGGCAACTTTGTAATGCGCATGCATGCCTGTTCATAGATTGCAGACACTGCCAGGCGATGCGTGCTGTTGTGGCTCTCACCAGGACCAGGGCCAGCACCAGAATCATGATGATGGCTGCCACGCCCACAGTCACACCTACTGCAATGGCCACAGTGCTGCTGTGGGAGCTGCTGTCGGTGGTGGTGGTGTCACCGCCATTTGATGGGGGCGGGCTGCCTGCCGGTGCTGCCTCAATGCCAGCAATGGGGTGGTTCTGCGCAAGGCAGACAATTGATCAGAAATATGATGTAGCACAACAGCGCAGGTAGCGCAGGTTGAGTGCCGTTTCTGTGCTATAGGGCATGTCATGGCAGAGTGCATGCCAGGCATGCTGCCCCATGTGATCAAAACTTCAGACTTAACTCCTAGAGTTGTTTTTGGTGAGACAGATGCGGTGCATGTGCAACAGCCTTGTTGAACCCAAGGTGGATCACTGATCAGCATGTGTAACAGCTCCACCTGTCCATGGATGGCAATGCTGGAACCTGGTGCGCATGGCAGTCCCACGCTATACATTGCACTGGCCAAGCTGCCGTCTGCCGCCGCCTCCATGAGCCTCTCAACCACAACCTCCTCATCATAAGTGGCAATGGTCAGACCAAGGGTGATGTTATTGATGGCTGGGGCAGGGGATTTGGCCAGCAGGCGGCGGGTGGCAGTGCCTGCTGCTCCGGTACCGGTGGTGGTGGCGGTGGCGGCGGCCCCAGCTGTGCCGTTGCCTGTAGTGGTGATGCACGTGGTGGTGGTGGTGCTGCCACTGGTGCTGTTGCTGACTGTGGTGTTGCATGTGTGCATTGTGCCATTGAGGTCATTGGTTGGGACCTTGTTAGTGGCAGCAATGCTGGCGGTCGTGGCAAGCAAGTGGCGCATGCCGGTTGTTGTTGTGGAGGTGAAGCGCTTCGCGGTGGCTGATGTAATGGTCACTGCAGAATCATCGGTGGCCAGCAGGGTGGCCAGCGCGTGGCGCACCGCCACATGCTGGTCCTTGCGGATTGTGGTCATGGCAACTCCAGAGTCTGCGGGGTGGGGTGTCATGTAAGATGGTTAGCATTGGCATTTGCTCTGTGAACAGTGATGGCTCACCACACGCGTCGCATAATCACATTTGCAGGATTATTGCAGGCACAAAATGGCAATGTAGCTAAAGCTTTCAATTGTGAATGGGCCCCTCACCTGCCAGCACGCGCATGGTGACAGTGACCAGCACTGGTGGCTGCATGGGCCCCTGTGCGGCCCCCTGCTGAGTGGGTGGCTGCATGAGCCATTGGGCAGGCCCCTGCGTGAGCGCCTGTGCAGACTGTGGTGTAGGCGCCTGAGCAGGCCACTGCGTGGGTGCCTGCATGGGTGCCAGCACGGGCACCTGTGCGGGGGCGGGCGCAGGCGCTGAGCTGGGCCTTGTGTCAAAGTCCGCCAGCTCAAGGGTCAGTGTGAGCGAGGTGCCGTTGTTGTAGTACAAGTTAGCCTCAACCTCGCCGCGGAACTTGAGGTAGTTGACAGTGACGTCTTCAACCTGTCAGGGAATAGGGAATTGCCAGGTGTGGGTCTGCACAAGGGGCAGTAGGTGAAATGTGGGGCTTGATTAGGTGTGCAGCTTTGTGAAGGATCCTAGGATCTGCGCTTGAAATGCACAGATTGACTTCTGGAAAGCAATGTGACTATACCACCGCAATAATGAATCAAGGTTGTGGTGATCTTGAACAATTGGGGTTGTGTTCATGCCAAGTCCAAACATGACATTCACATACAGGGGGGATCAAGGAATTACAGCATGCAGGGTCTGGGGACAAGGGTTTGGTGCGTTTCGGGCACATACCCTAGCGCCGGTGTTGTTGAACAGCGGCAGGATGCCGATCAATGCCGTGAGGTTCACCCAGCTGGGCAGCTTGGCGGCCAGCAGCACATCAGCCATGGCGACCACAATGTTGGCATCAGACATGTTGTAGTGGCTGCCCATCCAGTCATCTTTTTCAGGGGAAGGGGAGGGGTCTGCCAGGCTGACGTTCAGGGTGACATTTGGCTTCACGTGGATGGAGATGTCGCACACTGACACACCGTAGCCATCTGATGCGATGGTGATGTATGTGCCCTGGCCCTGGCAGGAGATATTCATGCGCACGCCGGCGGAAATGGAGAAGTCCTATGTCAGGGGGGTGGTTGAGATGTGTTAGATATGAATGAACTGCAAGGTTGGAACCCATTGTCACATGGACGCAGTGACAACTGATTGTATGGCCTGTCTAGATGATACGCTGAGCAACATGGTTGCAACCTGATGTCCGTCAATTTCTGTAACCACAGCAATTGTCCACACATAACACCCCACCATACACAAGCATTGGTCCCACAGGTGGAAAATGCATTACGGCATATGAGGATAACAAAAGCATAATATGGTTTTATGTATGATAAGTATTCTTCAAATTGCATCTTTGATATCGCTATGAATTAATGTACGTGCTTCGATATGATAAGTTCACAGTAGGCAACGTGACATCAAAATACCGCTAAATGGTTACTGGCCAGTGTTGCCCCCACCGTTGCGCAGGGCGGGTTGAGCAGGCCCCCATTGGTGGAGTTGTAGCCAACGTAGATGGCGCCGTGAGAGATGCCACCGCTCAGTATCTCAACGGCAGACAGGGCAGTGGCGTTGGGCTGCAGAAGGACAAGACAACAGGGTTAATATGGTGCAATATGGTTAGGCCCTCAGGCCACAGTGTGTGTGCAGGGTCAAGAGGACCACATATACCATTGTACTGTGTTGGCCTGCAACTGCCTGAGCTTAGGCAGACATTACAAGGATGGAAAGGAATAGTTAGCATTCACACCTGTTGACCTCAGGTTTTAAGTCAAGGGGGAACACAGTGGGTGTGTTGCAGCTGGCACAAAAAACATGGATGGTTCAACCGGAGTGTCAGGAGGCTAATGAGGCATGGTTATTACGTTGGCTGCCATGGTGCATGAAAGGGAACAAGCAGCAGTGTATTACGAGTACCTACCAGCCGCATGGCCCAGTACTGCGTGCCGTTGTTTTCCGTTGAAGCGCAAGTCTCGCAGCTGTTGTCCAAGGCCTTGTAGGGATTTGAGAAACCCATCATGGATGACTGTTTCGCACCGCTGTACATATTAGCCGCGCCACCTGCAGAATAAAAGCAGTATGTTGTTCAGATGGACTGATTTCCAGTGGAGAAGTGGAGTTCAGAAAGACACTGATTTTCAGTCAGCAAAATGGAGAAGTGAAGCTACGGCATGCTACACTTTAGAAAGGCTAGGAAATTAGGAGCAGGTTTCAAATCTGCTTCTTTGCCACTCAGTTAAGTTGAACCCTTACTTCAGGCGCAAGGTGGAGCATTTTGCACACAATTACAGGCTTTTTCCAGACCTAGGCCTGTGATCCTTAAAGATGATCATACATCATGTCCTGAACAAACAATCTAACCCGGAAATTTGAAAGGAAACCTGCAGAAAGGTTTCAGTTGACCACTTGACAACAGAACTTGACGCCAAAAGGATCTTGAAAGCAGTTCCGGAACAACATGCATGCATCACCTCACTTGGTCAAGCTTTCTCTCGTGAGACACAGTTGAAGAAGAGTCTATGTACTCTGATGGTATATTTCAACGGTTTTACTTACCGCAAGTGTAATTGAAAACCTCGTTGAGGCCTGGAATTTGATCGGCGACGACAGATGGCGCCAAAAGCATGCTGCACAGAATTGCTGTTGTCCAGAACCGCGCTGTTGCCATTGTTGCTAAAGCTTGAAAGCTGAATGGTGAAACAGATGTCCTGCAGGGATATTGGGAACAGGACGTTCAACGTGGTCCAATTGCAGGTCAAGCGGTTTTCACCAGGCGTTATGAAATGGTGGTAGCGTAGATGCAGCTCATCAGGCGAAACACAACAAGAAAGTGCATAGCGCTTCAGGATCAGACATAAAAGTAAGATTGTAAGGATTTTCTCACCAAGATATCACCAATGTATCAGCTGTAGCACTTGATCTTGCAGCAATCACAGCGTAATCTCTGCAGATACACACAAACCGTAACAACACAGCAAACGGCCAGAAAAGCTGCAAACAGTTGTTAAACGACTGTTACAGTTCAACCAGAAGAAAGCTGTAGGTTTTGCGTGAACTCTCAGTTTTATGGCCTACAGTTCGAGCATGGAATCAATGTCCCTACCTTCAAACAGGAAGGCTGCAGATGATGGAAGCCTGATGGTCGTCAGTTTCGCAGGAGTAGTTGAGGAATCGAAAGTAGCAACGACAATGAGACAGAATAGCTATGTTGCTGCTGGTATGCCTGTTTATATACCTCTTGAGTTGCAAAGCATGCTCAGAGCAGTGAGTGCCAGTCGAGACTACCCTTCAGAAGGGTTTGTTTAAAAAACGGAATCGAATTTTGTTTAAAAATAAACGAATAAACGAAATAGACTTAAAATGGCTTGCAAGCTCTGAGCCAACAACCAGTTGGAACCGGGAGTTGTCGTTCATATATCGGCCCACGGTGGTTGAAAGCACTGTGTTGGGTGAGCGGTGTCTTTTGTGATTGCCTGGTAGGGTGTGTCACAGGGTGTTGTGACAAGTTGTGCCAAGATGAACGTCTTTACTTCACGTCTTTACTTCACCTTCAAGCGCAGTGTGTTTTGAACAACTTGGCATGAGGTGGGTTGTTTGTGCTGTTCAACGTAATACGGCGAGGTGGAACGTGCCCTGTTACGGTATCCTACACCAGTTGAGTCTGGTGTAGGATGGTTTACAACCCTTGCGTACCTTGACCTCGAAAGGAGCTTCCCCAAAGGAGGCGTAGGCAGCCTCCTTTCGTCGTTTGCAACAACACAGAAACCCCTGCTCTCACGATTGTCCCTGCATGCACGGTTATACATCGTCTATCTATTAATAGTCCAGACTAAACTTTTGCATGCATGCATCTGATTAATAAAGCCATGCTTTTCTTGGTCCTTCCCGGGAACTTGGGCAGTTGTAAACTTGCCACACTATTTTATTCAAGCTTTTTGAAGACCAGCAAGCCAGCGGTTTTGAGACCATGTTGTGCGCTGAGGGTGGAGTTCGCAGTCACCATTTTACGATGGCTGGTGCATGAGGACTGACAAGAAAGAACTGATATAGTAGGGGGCATATGCTGGCAGGGTGTACAGGGGCGTTGGGGAGCAAGGGCAAGTATGCTGCCTCATAAGTGCAGAGGGTGTCGGGTAGCAGAGACAGGTTTGCAGGCAAATCACCTGTTATGTTGCATAATCTACAGCCATTCTGTACCGTCCTTTTAAAACATGAGAAAGGACCTCCAAGCCCACATGCAATTCCTCAACGCCATGTGCCATGTGCCCATGTGCGCACCCACCTGACAGTTCCCCTTCACCCCTAAGAGCCCCCTCCCCAGGCCGCAGTCACGCAGACCGCCTTGCCCGCCCTTTGTTTTGCGCAGCCCTCACCGCACTGCCTGCAGCCGCGCAGGGCCCGACCTGAAATCTTCCCGCCATTTCCCAGGGACTCCTCCATCCTTGGCTGTGCGTACTCCGCTGCCATCAGCCTTGCCGGGGCTGCCGCCGCCTCCTCTGGTCGCCAACTGGCAGCCCTGTTCATGGAGCCAGTCCTGCAGGGCGCGGGTGGCATGGTGATGGTGGACCCGCATCTTCCAGTGGCCACTGGTGGATGAGGCGCAGGGGCATGGCGGTGGTGCTGGATGAGGTGAGGCTCAGTCCCTCACCAGGTGCTGCCATGCTCGTGACGCAGAGGCAACTTGTTCCACATCCACTGCTAGTGGGATGGCAATACCTAATTAATCACCCGAATATTCTGCCAGTGGGATGGCAATACCTAATCTACTACCTAATCCCTCCCCTCTCAAACTCCCCCCCTTCTTCCCCAGATATGCACTGGCTTCTGGCGCCTGGATGCGATTAGCGGCGCCGCCCTGGCTGGTCCAACCCCTGACATTGCCTGCTGCGACAAGCTGATGACAGGGGGCCCATTCCACTGGCAGCCATGCTCGCCACATGCCAGATTGCCAAGAATGCTTTCGAGGATTTTGGAGTAGGGCTGTAGCCATGGTGTAATCTTGTTATCTTGCAAGGCTTGACAGAGAATTAGGTACTGTGGCGACCAAGTAGTATTCGCCATACTGCTCTGCCAATACTCTGGATATCTCAGCCATTGAACGCTATTGAAAAGTCTTTAACAAAATGTGGGGCGACAATAACAGCTTCTCCAATGTTTCTAACACTCTGTCCTTGTGAATGGTTGTTGAATTTTGCTTGTCATTTCACGTCCAATTCCTGTTCCATCTGTTCCATCGACACTGTGCTGTATAGTCTATAAGAGCTGACAGCGTAGCCGTGATGGCGCTGCAACCTGAAAACTGGATACCTGCGGCTGTGGTGTGCACTGATCCATTCAATTTTTCAGGGGTACTACTTGCAAAATTCTCGCAAATGCTGGGTATGCTCATTCTGCGGTCTGGTTGTATGGCCGTGTTACACAGTCTGGTTGTATGGCCGTTTTACACAGTATGTTATACAGTATTGAGTGCATTGCATAGCACTAGTATCATACCACCGGTGAGCGGTGCTGTAATATATACATACTGTGCTGTCCAACTAAAGCAAGGGGACTGCCCGCGCCATAATAAATGTGGTTAATTATTGTGCGCAATTGGTACACACCAATAATGGGCTGTAAGGTCCCGCCCAACCACGCAGCATCATCCCAGGGCTCATCCCTCAGCTGCTTTCCGCCCCTTGCGCTGCGGACATGTCTCCCTGTGCACTGGCCAGTGCGCCTGCTGACACTCCTCCCCACAATATCGCACCCCCTTGCACTTGCACGACCGCAGCCCTCACGCTCCCGCGCCCCACACATGGTACATTTATGCCCCCTTTTCACCCCTGGCTTGCCGCCCACAGCGCTGCTGGACAACCCGCTCGTCCTGCCCACCCCCGCATGTACTGGTGAACCCATTGGTGGGACACTGTTACTCTCTCCAAGTTGCTCGCCTCCAACAGCACCCACCTCTGTCACCCCTTCCGCTACAGCCCGCAGCTCCCCCTTCACCATGTACATGTGCACCTCTTTTGCTCCCTCCGTGACCTCCCCAACATATATCATCCTGACCTTGAGCTGTGCAGTATCGTCATCATGGCTCAAGATATCGTCGTGCAGAGTCCGCATGTATCCTACCACCTCGTCAGGCAGGGGTGTGGGTGCCAGCAGCGCCCCATCGCCCATCGCCTGCAGGGCAGGGATATCGCAGCCTGGCCATCCCATCCCAAGGGGAGCAAGCCATGGCCTGGAGGGACCAAGGGGAGGAGCTGGGACAGGACCTGCGCATGGTGAGGGGAGAAGGATGCTGGTTTCAGAATCTGCTGGGATAACTTGGTTTCAGAGGTGCCAGGATTTGCAATCTGGGAGTTGTAATTGGCTGCACAACAAGAGAAGAAGGGAACGCACAATTCTGATGAAGATCATCATCACACCTTATCGATGTCTGTCACCCCAGCAATGAGCAGCTTGGTCAGCTGCCACCAAGCCTTCTTTGCCACAGGAGGGGAAGCAGGGAAATACACAGAATGGACTACCAGGTGGTCATCCACCCCATCAGGTTCCCTATACACCTCGTCCTGGGGGTGCCCGAGTTCTGGCGTTTCTTCTTTTAGAGAGTACGAGGTGTCAAGGAGCATGAGGTGCATGAGGTGCACCTGCAGCAGGTAATCGGTGCTGTGTCAGAAGTGTGTTGTAGACACGGGAAAGGGAGAATGGACACCTTTGTGCAGCACACTGTGGCCAGGGGTCAGATTCTGGTCAATGCGTCGAGCTAAAAAAGGGTGGGAAACCCCTTTAATAAACTTGAATGATGTCAATCTGTGATGTGCAGCAATTGCCCAGGCAAAGAACGGTTTTAGCCCACTGATCTTTCAAAGACTCCAGATATCCCCTCCAAATCACGCACATTCCAACGCCAGGCCATGTGCAATCATTCCTAGACAATTGTTCTGCATCCAGCCTCTGCCTACCTGTTGTTACACTGTTGTGCTAAAAAAGGGTGGGAAACCCCTTTAATATAGTATTACTTGAATGATGTCAATCTGTGATGTGCAGCAATTGCCCAGGCAAAGAACGGTTTTAGCCCACTGATCTTTCAAAGA